>RDPX01000334.1:691700-707255 GCA_003991215.1 Morbakka virulenta
TTATTGTTATTATTGTTATTATTGTTATTATTGTTATTATTGTTATTATTGTTATTATTGTTATTATTGTTATTATTGTTATTATTGTTATTATTGTTATTATTGTTATTATTGTTATTATTGTTATTATTGTTATTATTGTTATTATTGTTATTATTGTTATTATTGTTATTATTGTTATTATTGTTATTATTGTTATTATTGTTATTATTGTTATTATTGTTATTATTGTTATTATTGTTATTATTGTTATTACTGCTACTGTTGTTGTTTCTTATATTGCTGGTTTTATTATGTAGTATTTTAATATTCTGATAGTGAAGTATTATTGTTATATGTACTATTGAAGATTGTAATGAAGTGAAAGTCAGATATTATGTTCGATGATACGTCATAACAGCTGGATTAGTAAATTATTTGCATATAACTAAATGAACATGAAAATTATTGACTTTATAGACTCTCAGGAAAGACTAACTATTCATGACATGATAAAGCTCCTATACCTATTACTGAATAAATTTGTGGAAAAAAGTGAGACCAGGGGCTAAAAGCGTATGTTGCCAAAACTAAGCGCATAATGTTCTCTCAAGAGGAACTCACTCCTGGTTGTAAAATGCACAGTAAAGGTTTAGTTAAGGAACTAAACATATTCACGTATTTTGGATAGATAATATCATGGTGGTATATGTGACAGTAAGATGAGAAAAGAATTGATCTCTCTTACATTGTTTTTAACAATATGATCCAAATCCTGAAATCTTAAAACATTATTTCCCGAAATGAGTTAAAAATGAAAGAAAAATAGAAGCATATGAAATGGCATCAGGTAGAAGAATGGGGAGAGTCTCCTGGACCGAAGAAAGAAAAGAAATAAATCAAATGTATAGCTGCGAAAATAGAAGGATCATTTGTTGCTAGGGATCGACATGGCTAAGTTGAATTTCAGTTTGGTGAATAGTTTGTTTGAAGCTGTTGAAGTCATGGTGATAGTTTTAGTGTTTTGCAAGGGAAACTGGATCCTCAAGATTCAGTTATGCAAGATTTTTGTATGCAATAAACATCGTGGCATAAACCCATTTAAATTAATCAAGCCAACAACGCATTTTTCATTTCATTGATAATATATTTCGAAAAAATTCTTCTCGAAATATATTATCAATGAAATGATAAATGCCTTGTTGGTTTGATTAATTTGAATACAGGTTTTTGTATACAGAATTTTACAAATATCAAGCCAAAGGAGGGTAGCTTTGCTGCTTTTGGTAGTACCTATTCTCAAAGCATATCATAAAAACCACCATTACTCTTGTAGTAATAACCGCATTAAAGTTAATTGCCTTCTGCCAAGAGAAGAACCATGCTTTTCCAGCATTTAAAACCTGTGTCAACGTTTCAAATAGACAAATACTGAATCCTGGACTAAAGTTCAACTGGAGTAATGCTGCATCGCTCTGTTACCGTTGTTTCATAATGCTAGTATTTATTTATATATTTATATATTAGAGGTTGCCACATGCCTTTTGTTTTCCATGTTTTTTCATGCCTTTGATAAGGAAAGGAAGGTATTGGCAATCTGTTATACTTGTGGCCTCGCTGCTGACAAGTGACCCCGACGTTTTTAAAGTCGTTTCGGTGTAGAATTTTCCTTGCCGTTAAGAGTATATATATATTAGCAAACTTAAAAAATAACTACAATTCTTGTGCAACTAAGAGTTCAACGTGTTTAACGAACCGCAGGCACATACTATAAAAGTATAGTATATAGTATAGTATATAATGTAGTATAGTATAGTATAGTATAGTTTAGTTTAGTATAGTATAGTGTAGTATAGTATAGTAAAATAAAGTATAGTATAGTTTAGCTTAGTATAGTTTAGTATAGTATAGTATATAATGTAGTATAGTATAATATAGTATAGTTTAGTATAGTATAGTATAGTATAATATATTTTATTATAGTATTATATAGTATTGTATTGTATTGTATTGTATAGTATGTGCCAGATGATCGTGAAATACACATAACTTTTAGTTGTACAGGAATTGTAGCTATTTTTTGAATTTACAACTAATTTGTCTCAGATTTTTCTTAAGAATATTGAGCACTCTAAGAGTATAAATACAATCCTCCGTTTGTATATGTATATAGGTGTATAGATACATTTCACAATGCATTTTAACGTATTATTTCTTACTATACACCTGATGGCACGAATGTTATTACATATCCTAAATTCATGTCTAAGTCAGACCAGAACAAAACCTTTTTGTCAAACCGTAGCTGATTTTATTGTTTTCCATATTTATTTGCCTTTACTGTATAATGTTCGCCTCAGCTTCAGCATAATTGGGAAAAATTATTAGACTGGGCTATTCACCACATTATTTATTTATTTTTATTTAAAGTATTTTTGCAATTCACCAATAATTACTTTCCTATTAACATAGACTAACGATATTGTACCCAGTAGTACTTGATAACCTCTGTCAGCGCCACGTTGCGCCCAGCACTAATGAATAATTGAATGAATGTGTAGACATTTTTATGACAGGTCTTTAACCAGCTGGAATGTACGTCTTACCCCAATTTACATTTCCTTCCAGTGAGAACTTTCATATCAATTTCATTAGGTATAATACACAGACTAGTTTTTCTTTTGCCAGTTCCACTTCCTGTTTAGTACAGGGTATTTCTATAGCTATTTGTGACAATAATGCACATTTCTGTTTTCAACCTTCAAAAACTGTGGCATTATTGCTACAGTGAATAGTGAAGTCTCATCCTTTTTCTTCATCGCATAATCTCTGTCAAATCGTCCTTTGACTTAGATAGGGACTGAAATAAGGTTTTTAAACTCGCAGATGTTTTTTCTTATCGAATCTTTATAAGCTGATTATTGCCGTAAAGACGACACTATAACATATTTCCTCAAATAGGTTGCCAAACCCGAATCAGCGTCCTCCTGGCATCAGCGTCCAGAACTGACTCGTACCTCGACGTTTGTAACATTTAGAGAGGGGCATTCATTCAAATAATGTTTGATTTTTCCCTATATTTTCAGTATTTCGTACCAGTTTTAAACTTTTTCCAAATTGACAACTTTGGGATTTTATATTAATTTGCTTTACTTCAATGATAGGGTAATCTCTTTTTTCTTCAGGTCGATATTTGGCGAGGAGACGAGTCACTTCTAGATTATCTAACCTTAAAAGATATTATACGGATCTACGGGGTCTATCGAGAGGTAATTTATTTATAGAAAGTACTGGTTTCTCTTTTATATGCATTAATACATTTACGTTGCCAAGCTACTCCTGCTTCTTATGCTCTTGTTTTTCTTCCTGTCATTCTTCCATTCTATCATTCTTTTTTTTCTCTTTTGTTTCAAGAAGCAAGACGAGGAAGGGTATGATTTAATAGAGTGCTTGTTCAAGAGGTTATAGAGCGTTTGGGATAAAAGGGTTTCCCATGGACTTTCCACAATACTTCGTTAAAAGCAAAGCACTGGCGTTTATTGCAGACCAAAAGAGCTTTGAAAAAAAATTTACATAATTTGATCTGCCGAGGAGTGTTCCACTGCTTCACAGGTCATCAATGTAAACTGAAATCGCCGAATGCCTGCATTCTGTACAAAACTCGCACCAACCGCATCAAAAGCCAATTTAGACAATAATGTGGGACATTGTTGGACATGCGCACATTCGGAAAAATTTTGTATTAGGCCAGAGTGCTCGGACCACTACAAGGCCAATGGGCATATATATATACGCCCACTGGTCTTGTAGTATATATATGTGCCCACTGATCTTGTAGTATATATATGTGCCCACTGGTCTTGTAGTATATATATGTGCCCACTGGTCTTGTAGTATATATATGTATGTATGTGTGTGTATGTGTGTGTGTGTGTGTGTGTGTGTATGGCGATGATAATGAGCATGTACTTTTTTCGAAGTGCAGACATGTGAATAAATACACTATTTTGAAACGCGATACGAAAGACTTCCCCCCTTTTATGACGTTATATATGACTAATTGATTATTTTTTAAGAACCTATGTGTAACGAATTTTTTAGTTTCAACAGAAGATTACTTGAGGGAGGATGAAACTCTGAGTGCTTAAAAGTTTTTGGTTTTTTCATTAACTATCTAGAATATATTATATTATATAAACGTATATTGCATAATATTCAAATGAAGATGTTTTTGTTTTACTGACAAATGATTGCATTTTGGAGCACGTGGTAACAGAAAAACAACAACACCTTTCTGTAGTGATTTTGCTTTTTCATGTGCTATCACCAGAAGTTTGATTGTTAAGCTTTCTTCTTGAGATTCTTTTTAGTTGATCACTTCTAAAAAGAAACATTGTCTCATACTTATTTGCAACGTCTTAAGTATTTTGAGACCTGCTACTATTTATTGATAACAAGGAAACGTTATGTTTTTTTCTAGAGAAAACCATTGGAAATTCATTTTAGCATTCTACCACCAAAAGATAATGTGGATTGTGAGGAAAAAGAACAAATACCGAACACTTCACTTCTGGCTACAACTGTGAACTTAGAAATGAGCGATTGCTCTAGCCAAAGTTTGTCGAGTAGTGACAGTGGATCGAGGAAGCTAAACTTGGAGGATAATGAACTCACAGAAAATGGAAACGAAATCATGAAAAGAGCACTGGGGGACATTGCTAATATTCCCACAACAACACCAACCGTACTCCCAGCACAGGGCGTCAGATGATGATTTAAAGGCGTGGTCTAAAGGATTTTTTCTTATCGTTAAAATGCTTAATTTTTAAAAAACAATGATGGAAATAGAAACCCTCTTTCCAAAAATTCCCAACCCCCCCAAGGAATCATTTGTATATGTTTTAGGTGCAGAGTGGTATATTTTGTTAGAAATGTGGTGCATCTCGAGTATATTGTTTTCACAGAAGGACTCCTATTCTAAAATGAATTTAATAATACCGTGCTAGTTTTTTTAAGTCTCACCCATTACAGGCTTAAAAGTTCTTAGTTAAGGATCATTTAGGTATCGCAAACTACGTAACAGGTCTTGCAAAGATTTAGTAGCTCTAAAAATATATACGTCTTGAGGAGAACCTGGGTATGGTGCAATCTGAAAATGTATTTTTCAGGGGAATGCTATATCGTGCGTGAACCTGTTTCCATACAAAAATTGCTGTCACGTCCTTTAAGACACCCCCTTCAGTCTTTCAGACACTCTTTTCGCATCATAATTGAAAGGTTGTATACGGTATTATGCAACATTGTATTTTAGGATTAGAATGAGTTAAAGGTACAAATTCCAACGAAACTTCATTACTCGTAATTTGCGGTCGATAACTTTCTCCCAATAGTTGCTTTGACACAGGGAACAGTTACACTTCATGGAAACAAGTTACACAAGATAAGTCAATCCAGGAGACTTTTTCTTAAGCTGTCTGGAAACTTCGTCAAAATGCATGTGACTGATATTTTCTGGCAGCCAAAAAAGACATCGCACAAGCCTTGGAACTTTTTTTTGAAGACACATGCCTTAGCAAAATAATACTAACAGTTAATACAAAAAGCCTGTTCTCTCGGTTGACGGTGCAAGTGGTGTGAAAGTGATCTATTCCTTACGAAATGATCGATTACTGTAATCACCGGTAGCATGTACAGATATCAGTTTTAATAATATAATTTGGACAACTGTTCAGGAATTAAAACATAACTTTACTTTATAGATTGTAGATAGTAGAACGTACTGAATATTACTTGAGCCAAGAGGCATTAGTTTTCTAAAGATGCAGAACTGAATTTGGAAGGGGTGTACTGCTTTAGAAAGATGATGCGTACTGCAGCGGTGGAATAATACTGCAATAGCAATTTTAAGGACCTGTGCAGATTGTCTTTGAATTTATTTCAGGGATTAGTTTGCCGCAAAAGATGGACTCATTCAACAGTGTATTGTTTTTCCTGTTTTATTACATGGGATGGCGCATGGACTAAATAGGATTTTCAGATCACCTTATGTAGGATACTAGATCTTTTGTGATGACTTAAACTTTTATTGCTTCTTCTGCATTTGAATAATGCTTTGGTGAAGTTGAAAGTGGATTACAAGCAAACGGCTGATAACAGAAGATAGTTTGATCATTGGTGTACCAAAGAATTGTTTTTGGTCCTCTCTTGCTCTGTAAGATAATTATGTTTGTCCCATGAGATTTTGAAAGCAAGATATTAAAGCCACCCTGATCAATAATAAACTCCTTGGGAGTTCATTTGATAATTACAGTTTTAATGGTGACTTATTGCATTAAGCATTAAAGAGAGGGAGAGATTTACTAGATTTTCACATCTAAAATAAGTGAATATATTGACATAAATTCTCACATAAACAAATACGTATTCCCAGCCACCGATTTTCCAATCCGTTTTTTTTCAAAGAGTGGAGAATGTCCATCAGCCACCTAGATATAGCAAATGGATATATAATGCCAGTTGTGATTGTGACTAGGGTGATTTTCAAAAGTAGAGAAAGAGGTAATTTTGATTTTTTTGTTTGTTTTAACGTCATTTCTTGGCCGGATGCCCTTCCTAACGCCAACCAATGGCTTTTTCTTGGATAAAGTTTCAAAGTCATTTCACCCGCTCGGGGAATCGAACTCGGAACCTCTGGGTTACGGTGCAACTGTACTAACCATTTAGCCACAGCTACTCGAAGAGGTATTCTTAATAAAAGGCCGTAATACGCGCTATTTTTATGAGACTAGAGGCGATGCTGTTTTCTCAAGGACCAGAACCTTATGAATCAGAAGCAGTTTTTACCGAAATTACCAAAATTGCCTCTGCCCTAAGCACATACAATAGTTGTTTGATGTTGTCTGGATTCAAACGTTCTCATTTTTGTATTCTAACATCAGAAGAAGTAAATATTTTTAAAGTTTTAATTTATACTAATTTAGCAATAGTTTGTGGAAAAGGAATACGTCAATATGTCTTTGAAACATGGCTTGTTGCTTATTAGGGTAAGTATTTTTTTTGTACTAAAACTCGACGATGATCTTCATTAAAGCATATCCTCACCGTTTGGCGTTCTTTATTTGAAATGACATAACGGAATCTCAGATGACGGTTTTAACGTTATGTAAGCCGAGAATAAGGGAGCTGGGGAGCAATAGCGAATACAAAGTACGGATAGCTGATTTTATGGTCCTTAGTAGTTGATTAGTATGTTTATATAAATATTTGTCGACATATTAGTGCTGTAGATTTATTCTGCAGACTTTAAAGTAACGCATAGACTTAAAGTTGAGTTCAAACCCGCTTGAAACGACAAGGGCAAAATATCTTGTGATAGCCAAAAGAAACTGTTATTTTAATTGGTATCAGCCACCAGCTCACATACGTTTTCGTGAAATACCCTCCATCAAATACAGTATCTGTTGGCTGGTAGTCACATACCACTTACGTAGAAGTTGGTATACTATACATGGTCGTAGATCAACAATTTTAAAACATTGCCCACGTGGCAGTGATAAATAGTCGACGTCTTTCATTCAGTGAAAATAATTTTGTATGGTACACCTTTTGAGGTTACACCCTTCATTTGGAGTGCAGTTTAAATAGTAGAGAATATCATAAATTAATAAAATTGGTGTAAGAAAAGGGAATGTATCTTGAACTAGTATAATATTTTGTGATTGATATTTTGGTAGTGTAATGTTGCCAATAGATTTATTAAAGATACCTGTTTTCATCTATTGAAAGCCCACCTGTAATTTTTCTTATTTTTTAAACTATCCTTGGGTTTTCATTTGTAATGTACATTTTCAGGATTTTGTCACGACTACACTTCACAGTTTATAACTTGATTTGTACCACGTGTATTATTNCCCAGTAACTTGGGTTAAGACGGTGGCCTTAAGAGGAACTTCCTTTTTGGCAGTGAGGAATTTCTTGGCCGGATGCCCTTCCTAACGCCAACCAATGGCTTTTTCTTGGATAAAGTTTCAAAGTCTTTTCACCCGCTCGGGGAATCGAACTCGGAACCTCTGGGTTACGGTGCAACTGTACTAACCATTTAGCCACAGCTACTCGAAGAGGTATTTTTAATAAAAGGCCGTAATACGCGTTATTTTTATGAGACTAGAGGCGATGCTGTTTTCTCAAGGACCAGAACCTTATGAATCAGAAGCAGTTTTTACCGAAATTACCAAAATTGCCTCTGCCCTAAGCACATACAATAGTTGTTTGATGTTGTCTGGATTCAAACGTTCTCATTTTTGTATTCTAACATCAGAAGAAGTAAATATTTTTAAAGTTTTAATTTATACTAATTTAGCAATAGTTTGTGGAAAAGGAATACGTCAATATGTCTTTGAAACATGGCTTGTTGCTTATTAGGGTAAGTATTTTTTTTGTACTAAAACTCGACGATGATCTTCATTAAAGCATATCCTCACCGTTTGGCGTTCTTTATTTGAAATGACATAACGGAATCTCAGATGACGGTTTTAACGTTATGTAAGCCGAGAATAAGGGAGCTGGGGAGCAATAGCGAATACAAAGTACGGATAGCTGATTTTATGGTCCTTAGTAGTTGATTAGTATGTTTATATAAATATTTGTCGACATATTAGTGCTGTAGATTTATTCTGCAGACTTTAAAGTAACGCATAGACTTAAAGTTGAGTTCAAACCCGCTTGAAACGACAAGGGCAAAATATCTTGTGATAGCCAAAAGAAACTGTTATTTTAATTGGTATCAGCCACCAGCTCACATACGTTTTCGTGAAATACCCTCCATCAAATACAGTATCTGTTGGCTGGTAGTCACATACCACTTACGTAGAAGTTGGTATACTATACATGGTCGTAGATCAACAATTTTAAAACATTGCCCACGTGGCAGTGATAAATAGTCGACGTCTTTCATTCAGTGAAAATAATTTTGTATGGTACACCTTTTGAGGTTACACCCTTCATTTGGAGTGCAGTTTAAATAGTAGAGAATATCATAAATTAATAAAATTGGTGTAAGAAAAGGGAATGTATCTTGAACTAGTATAATATTTTGTGATTGATATTTTGGTAGTGTAATGTTGCCAATAGATTTATTAAAGATACCTGTTTTCATCTATTGAAAGCCCACCTGTAATTTTTCTTATTTTTTAAACTATCCTTGGGTTTTCATTTGTAGTGTACATTTTCAGGATTTTGTCACGACTACACTTCACAGTTTATAACTTGATTTGTACCACGTGTATTATTTATTTTACCAGTTCTGGATACGTTTGCACTCTTTCCAATGTATTTTGTTACCACTGACTCTCATAACTACCTCCATTATGATTTTCACCCATACCCCACTCACCAAGACCTTTGAATATCTTATTTAATTTCTTGACCTTATATTTGTTAACCATATCCTCCCCAAACCCAAATCTAGAGTCCTCGCTCGCGTCTTGAATGATGCAATGAGCAGCGGGCATGTTCAACGCTCGTGTATCTCATGTGCAAATGTGAAGAAACACATCACCCCCTCCTCCCCCCTCCCACAATGGCCATTAATAACCTTTTTTCCCCATTTAACATACTGGATTTATACAGACCACATTTCCTGATACGACAATTTTGTTATTAAGAGGGAACATTAATTTGCGTAGCCATTTTTAACTGTAAAAGCACCAATCACTTTTAACAAACCATCATCGAATACCTCACTGATCACCTATCACTCAACCTAGAACTAGCCATGTTGCAGGAGTTGCCACTGTACATAAACTACCTTATTCATTAAAAGAGCTAAGGCACTATTTTGATCTAACATGAGAATATGAATTTCACAAAGGAAGTATTTTTTTATTTTGCTTTGTACCCAATATAAGATGTTGTACCTTTGCGAAACAGAACTTTAATTTTTTGATAAGAGTGATTTCGTGAGCATCTTTTATTCCTAAAGTCACCGCAATGACATCAACGTAATCCACCAATTTAGGAATCGTGATAGAGACCATAGTTAACACCTAAATTGCACTGTGGTTTGCCGTAACAGCTGTGATAATAAGTCACCAGAGAATTGCTTATCTTTTGAGGGCATCACGAAACCCTCATTGCCTTAAACTACACTTTGCCCTACAATCGATTTCAAAGTTCCGACCTATTTGACCACTCGTATTCTCTAGTTTTATTCTAAAGTTATTATCTATGCCTTAGTTATTCAGCTCAATATCCTCAGTTTTGTTTTATTGTGCTCCTTGTTTATTTATTAATATGTGTTGAGATGTGGTGGCCTGATCCTGTCCCAATGATATTTACACTGTTGCCTTATGGTGATCAGATTAGGTTATTAATGTATACCTGAGGGGCTTATAAAATTTAATGTGTATTAACTCCCTTTGTTTCTGTTACAAAAATACCCATTTTCAGAGTTTGCTACA
The DNA here is from genome assembly GCA_003991215.1 of Morbakka virulenta. Taxonomy (NCBI): domain Eukaryota; kingdom Metazoa; phylum Cnidaria; class Cubozoa; order Carybdeida; family Carukiidae; genus Morbakka; species Morbakka virulenta. The sequence continues at coordinate 702,137 of RDPX01000334.1, forward strand.
TCTGTACGATGTTCAAATTGAGCACCTCTTGCAAGATTTTCAAATGCATTGTCAAGCATGTTGAAAAGAGAGGGCAAGTTAGCAATCATTAGCAGCGAATAAAGCCAGGCTTAAAACTTATAACCAAGCTGATGCCATCATTACTTATGCCACTAATATTAAGAAAAACAGCCAAAGTGCATGACAGAGTNAATAAAGCCAGGCTTAAAACTTATAACCAAGCTGATGCCATCATTACTTATGCCACTAATATTAAGAAAAACAGCCAAAGTGCATGACAGAGTGAAGTGGTTCTGCGAAGGCACTTTTGCCTATTCTAAAGCCAAACCACGAGTCAGGAAAGACATGGTTAACAGCAGATTCATGTAATAAATGGGTACAAGAATCTGAAAAAGATGTTTGAACCCCTGGTGATTGCAGGCCTCATTGAGAAAACAGGTGTGATTTTACTGAATAGTAAGCACAAATCGTTAATACACACTTGAAATGAGGTGTTGTCATTAATCTAGTCGTGTAATGTTACACCAAAGCATAAGATAACAAGTTCGGGCTTAATGGGTAAACTTTAGAGTACTTAAAGTGTCAGTGTAAAAATTCGCTTGGATTCGGAATAAATTGGTAATGGATTGCAATGTGGGTTCTGATATTGATTGGGTGTACGAACTATATGGCTTAACAATTTGGTCGAGAGTCAATTCCGTATATAAAAGGAGGGCCAATTTGTTTGTTCCTAGTTATCGAGCAAAGCTCCACTTCCAAACCTTTTTTTAACTTTTGTACTCCTGCTATTGTTAAAAGAAACGACTACCCTACTACCCTTTGGTGCCTAATAGAAGTGGGGCTGGAATAGCCCGGGGGGCTGAAAAATTCCTCTAAACCTAATAAACAAGAGGGTAAAAATGGGAGGCTAGGAAGTTCACTTCAATTCAATAGGCGGTGTGTGTGGAAAATATTTTAATCAACAGAAATTTTCTTGAGCCAGTTTAAATCAGTTTTGTCATCAAAGTTTGTAGCAATTTCACTGTTTTAAACGTATGCATATTATAGCCCTAGAAGCAACAGAATGAAGCAAGAAAGTTTAATAAACTACACAAGCTGAATTTATAGACTTATATGGTTTGCAAAATTGCAAAGGTGCTTTCCTCATCTTCCTGTTTAACAACGGTACTCTTGTTAGTCTCACCAATGCGTTTCTCTACACTTTTTCAAGTTTTGTAAAAGGTGGCCTTCTGTTTTTCGAGTTGAGGTTTAAAAATAGCAATTATTTCATTAGCTTCAAAACCATTTTGTAGTGTGTCTACAAAGACGGAATCACATTGGACTGTGCTGCAGCTAAAATCTTGACGGTTGCTGCCTCTTAAATCTGTTTCTGCAGCGCTACATCGTCATCACTTCCACTGTCATCAGTTGAATTTGCACCATCTTCGTCGAATAAAAAGGTATCATTCTCAAAGTCATCCAAAATCTCAGCCTTCAAGATCCTTTTCACGTATACCCTTTAGTGGAGTAAGTTGTTTGGTAACTATCTGCATGTTTTTGGGCACAGGCGATTCCAACAAACCTGCGAACTCTTTGCATGTCACTACCAATCAAGAGTATTTGTCCGATACTATGTGTTCTTCTTATCCATCCAGTTTGTTGATGACAAGAATCTTTTTGAGTAAATCAGGAAAATCGTTCTGTACATTCTTCCTTGGCAGGAATCAGCATGTGAACCATACCTTCGCGTTTTGGTCACGGGACTTAATTTTATCAACTTCCAACATTTTCATCATCAAAGCCATTCCCTCGTGTCTGTAAAATCCTTTAAGGCGACGGTGAAGATCAGTATTATTGGCTTAAATAAACCCAGTAATACCGCCCATCACAACAAGAATAAAGCCTCTTTTCGAATTTCTGGTATCAGATGGACCGCATAATCATCAAGGAAATAAATTGTGATTTTTTTCTGTTAAGGGATCGAATCGGTTTGGTAGATTGCTTATCGTTTTGATCACGTGCTCTGATCGATAGGATCCACTTGGAAACCACTGCAAATTGACGTCCTCAACTGCAACTTCGGCTCTTGCACCTTTACCTTTAAAAACGAGCTTAAGCTTTAAGACAACCTTTGAAACACTTGCAGCCTGCGTAAATACAGCTACTCTTTCTCTTGAAAGTCTGATTTTCCTTGATAAAAGTTCCATGCCTTCATCTTCAAATGCTTCCCTCGTTCCTTTTTAATTCAGCACCGTACTACTCTTTGAATTTTGCAACAAGTTCTCCGAGCTGCAATTTCTCTTCATTGCTATGAGCATTTCTGTGGTCTCGTAAACACGTCTCGTAAACAGGTTGCAATGAAAATCAATTAAAACTCTGCTGGGACCGAAAGAACTTACCATGTTACTGTCCATGTACCATGCAGGAAACATTCCAAAGAGAAATGCACGCGATAGTCAGTATTTCAATACCTGGTCTCACTTTTGATAAATAAATGAGTGGCAGCCTGATAATGCATCTTTAGGTACAAAGTAAGCCAAATGCGAACGGAAATCTACAAACACTTGTCAAATTCCTTGAAGTTTGTTTAATCACCTTGGTATTATCGAGTTAACCGAAGTTTGTAGTACTGTGGTGCGAACAGGCTTAAATTGCAATTCTATTGATTTGCCACCGAGAATTAATGATTTTACGTCGATATAATGATAAGCCAAGTCTGCATGTGTGTGCCACCTGTATCCTGCTGTAATGCACATCTTGGTATTCGGCATAAGAGAGGCAGTTCTTTTGAATTTAAGATTGAATTTCGAATTTTAAAAAACGTAACAAAAATGGAAATAGTAAGTTTTATTAACCAAAAAACAAAAAGTTTTCATGCAGTAGGAAACATTGTTTTCTTCCTACTCAAAGGCGCAAGGCGCAAATGACGTTTGAGAACCACTTCAAATGCGGATGCAAGAGAAAATAAAAAGCAAGTGTAAGCTGTCATTGTTGACCTCGTTGTCAATCAAATGAAGGGCAGGTAAAAGTGGAATTACACGAGAAAAAGGGCTAGAGCTATCCAGTGCACTGGCCACCATTAGCATCTTCGCACTTTTCAATAAAGCACCTACAATAAAAAGTCTTTAAAGGCGGAGGCCAAAAAAAGAAGCAATAATAGGTATTTCTAAACAGATATCTGCACTTTTGTTTTATTACAGGTTTTACTCAGGTCATACTTTGGTTCCATACATACATATAAGACCTCACTAAGGCCATAATAGCAGAATGCTTGGCAATTGCTAAACAAGTGCTAAACAGAAAAAATTCTAACGCGCCTGTCCAACAAATAAAGCAGTTATTACTTTTATGTGTCGATCTTACTTGGCAGAGCTCGACCTCCTGACAAACTGATGTCACAAAAAAATATTGAAAATAATGTGCGGTCCGGGCATCGAAACCACGTACGTTCTGGGAAAAACAGGCACATCAATTTCACCATATTGAGAAAACGAGTGAGAGTGTACGAACTATAACATCTTGCTAAACTGCCTATTAAGCTGCCCCTTTTAGTCCATCCTGCCCTTGATTGTTCGCGTAGTAATTTTGTTTTTCTCTCTACAATGAATTAAAATACAAATAACATTAAGGTATGGCAAAAGAAAACTTTAAACTAAAAATAGTATAAAAAATGTACCCAGAATAAACGAAATTTTCCTTTCTACTTTTTAGCGCACAAAAGCTACATCCTTGCGTTTACAACAGCTGTTGACGTGCAAATAGCTCTTAGATAGATTTATTTTTGGAAGGTAGGTGTTCTAAGCTACCGTCTTGTTCAGAAAATACTAACATGGTATGCGTGGTTAAATGACAGTAACACTCATCAGGTGTTATACAAACAGATCAACTATTATAAGCCTGCTTTACGATACCTTACCATACTGTCATAAAAAAGTTATCGTGCGATAGGATAAAATGTAATATTCAATAAAATTAATGCAAAACCTCTAGAGTAATACAATGTACTTGATTACTATGAATTACTGTAAAATATAACAGCAGCAGTGCCAAATAGCAGTAGTTAAGTATGGTTTTGTACTGCTCACCATAGCACGATGTAACGCAATGAAGTGTATTGTAACAGAAGCTTCCTTTTTCCAGTATCATGTCTACCAGTATGGATGGCAAAGGCCTTGTAAATCTTATTGTTTACAAAAAATGTAAGAACAGAAGATAACGATATCTACCGTAAATGCGGGGAAAGCCTTTTCTTTTTGCTATCTTGATGTCGTGGTACAAGTACGTTTAGTTGCTTCTTTCTCTCCTGTCCCATCTCAACAAAATATGTTACCTGGCTAAAAACCTTCCGAATTTGCTTCTCCTCTTACCCAATTATACACCCTTCATTGAGGGGTAACCGTACCTGTCCAAACGACTACGGTATTGTTAAAAATGATCAAACTAATGACCATAACGAATTTTTCTTCTCCAGCGCAGTTTTTTGGACAAACTCTTTTAGAGTATCTTTTCACGCCAGCTAGGACCACACAGTCGTCCTTACACTTGATGAAAGATACCTTGACACCATCTACAGGGCAACCTGAGGCACTTGGGCGTGTCATCTGATTTTAAAAGTATGGCACTGATGATATTACACAACCTTAGTGCAAAGCAGGTTTGACATTCATTCACTTATTCAATTGAAGATTGGAGTGGCAGCCTTTTGTTGCAATCCAGGCTAACTCCGGGTTGTACTGTTGCATTTCTTAACTATCAATCTTTCTTTCGGATAAGACGGTAAAGAATGTTTCATGTTTGACCCAGCTAATACTTCAAATTAATAAATGAAACACATGCACATCTGTTGTTTTCCAAATATGCTTCTATTAAACTGGCCTGCGATGTTTTCAAGATCAAGCATGTGATAGCTGATTCTAGGGTAGTTTGCTATGCACCATCCAAAAATCATACTCATTTTGTCCAATTGGGTAAAGTTTTGGAGATACCAGATTGTAAAAGAATTGTTATTAACGCCCTTTAGTGCTATTTATTACCTTTAATTTGGGGTTTAGTGTTTCACAAAAAAGATGGATTTTATCTAACAAACTTCAGAAAATAAAGATCACATATTACACAAAAGCTAATCATAGATGATGGGCCT
>RDPX01000334.1:707285-722089 GCA_003991215.1 Morbakka virulenta
GCAATGAAGTGTATTGTAACAGAAGCTTCCTTTTTCCAGTATCATGTCTACCAGTATGGATGGCAAAGGCCTTGTAAATCTTATTGTTTACAAAAAATGTAAGAACAGAAGATAACGATATCTACCGTAAATGCGGGGAAAGCCTTTTCTTTTTGCTATCTTGATGTCGTGGTACAAGTACGTTTAGTTGCTTCTTTCTCTCCTGTCCCATCTCAACAAAATATGTTACCTGGCTAAAAACCTTCCGAATTTGCTTCTCCTCTTACCCAATTATACACCCTTCATTGAGGGGTAACCGTACCTGTCCAAACGACTACGGTATTGTTAAAAATGATCAAACTAATGACCATAACGAATTTTTCTTCTCCAGCGCAGTTTTTTGGACAAACTCTTTTAGAGTATCTTTTCACGCCAGCTAGGACCACACAGTCGTCCTTACACTTGATGAAAGATACCTTGACACCATCTACAGGGCAACCTGAGGCACTTGGGCGTGTCATCTGATTTTAAAAGTATGGCACTGATGATATTACACAACCTTAGTGCAAAGCAGGTTTGACATTCATTCACTTATTCAATTGAAGATTGGAGTGGCAGCCTTTTGTTGCAATCCAGGCTAACTCCGGGTTGTACTGTTGCATTTCTTAACTATCAATCTTTCTTTCGGATAAGACGGTAAAGAATGTTTCATGTTTGACCCAGCTAATACTTCAAATTAATAAATGAAACACATGCACATCTGTTGTTTTCCAAATATGCTTCTATTAAACTGGCCTGCGATGTTTTCAAGATCAAGCATGTGATAGCTGATTCTAGGGTAGTTTGCTATGCACCATCCAAAAATCATACTCATTTTGTCCAATTGGGTAAAGTTTTGGAGATACCAGATTGTAAAAGAATTGTTATTAACGCCCTTTAGTGCTATTTATTACCTTTAATTTGGGGTTTAGTGTTTCACAAAAAAGATGGATTTTATCTAACAAACTTCAGAAAATAAAGATCACATATTACACAAAAGCTAATCATAGATGATGGGCCTTTTTAGTGACTTTCTCCTGTGATAAGTAGCCACCATGTCTGGTTTTAAACACCAGCAGTAGTTCGCAAGAAGGCTCAAATCCCACTGGTCTTGCTTGCGTTCTTGCATGACACAGATGTCCTGGTGGAAACGCTCTCCCTGTTCCTTACTTAAATTTCCACAGTTCTAAAGGAACGTAGGCTCGCCTGCATTTTTTTGGTAACATAATAGCATAACGAATATTAGTTTTTGAGGGTCACTTTCAAAATGGCTTAACATGATAGATTATATCATTATCATTAGGATCAATACCATTGCCTTCTGAAGCGGAGATAATTTAAACTGCTATGCCAGCTGGCCCATGTGATATGTTATATGCTATTTTGAGTACTGGTCATCTAACTTAACCTTCAAAATTGGAAGCCTTGTTACTCCTAAAGAGTATGTTTTTTTGTAGTTGTTTCTTGTGTTTTTGGACGAAACTATGCATAAGAGTGCGAGATGTGTAAGTATTTTGCAGTTGCAGTAAATTATTGTTTTACCGTCTTTAATAGCAGGGTTTGTCTTTCCTTAGAAGGGTTTGTTTCCACAGTTAACAAGCGGTGCCAATCTGTCTTCTGTAACCCTACTTGAAAAGTTAAGAGGGAACCATCAATTTCTCAAGGTTAACACTCAGGCTAGTGAAGAGAAGGCAGAGAAATTGCTGTTTTATTTGCCTATTAAAGATGCGCCCCACAATGTAAGCTGGCCACTCATCAAACTGAACACTAGCAGGGAAGCTAAAAGTTGCTACACTTTTCCCACGAGTGCCCTGGGAATAAGTGTAGTAGCTTGAATGACCACGTGGATACTGTCTTTAAAGGTTCAGGTAAAACAAAGACAACGCTGCTTATCTCAATAGCAAAGCGTAGTTTGCAGTTATCTCTCATCAGATTTATGTCAATCAATGTCCATGAAATGTGTTCAGGTATAATTGAATCTGATGAAGTTAAAGAATCAGGAGAATTTTCATTCTAAAAACTTGTTTAGGGGGCTATTGCAACAAACGCCGATGTGTTTAAACCTGTTTGCAAAGCCATTAAAAAAACTAGCTGTTGAAAAATCAAAATCGAAAAATAGTCTGTACTAAGATTCTACATAACTACCATTACTGATATACTTCATTTCTTACAACTTTAGGTAACATCAAAACATTCCTTGGAGGCCACCTCGAACTCAGCCACGAGAGAAAAAACATCTTCAATAATATCTGGGAAGCAAAACGGGGGAAAATCAACTTGGGTCATACTTTCCAGTTCGTTGTGATTGGAAACTCCGTGCGATGCCCTACCAAAGCGCCCTATTACACTACTCAGAAACACACAGGTCTGAGAGTCAACTTTTTCACTTACAAGAAAATTCAATGACAAATATGGTTCTTTTATAGGTTCACGTACTCGTAATCTTCAAAAATGATTACATAAAACACATAAAGTACTACGTCTCATAACTGTTAGTTAGGGGCCTCAGCCCTTAACATGCCACATGAAAACGCATATTTTTGAGTTAGCTACCAAGTATCGGTTCTAATTCACCTCTGTATTTGAGTGCTTAAGTTGAATATATTAGGAGCGCTTTTACGCTGATTTCTGTGACTTAATAGGATTATCTTGTAAAATCATCCAATAAAGTGGAATAGTGAGCCCAAAATATTTTACAAAATCATCAGCTTTTTAAAATTGATGACCTTGATTTTAAATGTCATAGTAAGAACATTACAAAATCTCCCAATTAAAAATTGGCACCAATGTGCCTAGGGAAAACTTACATAACGTGAACGACAGCACCCCAACCACTAACTGCATCTCTATCCACAGAGTTAAGCAGTGCTTGTGAAATGGACTCAAAGAGATCGTCAGGTCCCTAAAACAACAAAAGTTAAGCAAAATCACGAAGTTGAATTTTTCGCATTGTTTACTATACCCTGGTGCTCTGGTAGCTAAAAAAACCCCGCTGGATCTACTACAATAAAAAAATGGGGGGGAAATGGTCACGGGCAACATAAAGGTGATATAGGGTACAGGTAAGGCAAAGAAGGTAGTCATAAAATATTGGATATTTTGTTGAGAATAAAAGGTGTAATATAACCATGTGGGTAAATAATGTACAATGTCAAATCGTTACTGAGTAGGGCTGACCAACCAGAAGTGACAGATTTTGTGACGCAGATGTCTCTTTTTCTATCCACGGATAACAACCTTCCCCACATGACTCAATGGAGAAAGGAGAAAGGAAAAAGAGAATGAAAAAAGGGGATTAAAAAAGGGGATGAAACTGGTTAAAAAGATGCGTGTCTGAGATAACAAATTTCTTCGAACTCTAAGATTCGCTGTCTTATTTTCAAGTTCCTCTGGTTCCATGTGACAAGACACGCTGGTAAAAGACGGGAAAATACAGCTTGAAACAGAAAAACAGTCACATTCTTTGGCGTGCTACAATGTTGCAATACAGTGATTTATGGGATTTAAATAAATGTGAGGCATAAAGTTTACCCTCAGTTACGAATGAGGTTCAGTTGATACAGTAGAGTTTCTATATTCGTGCAAACTAATTAAAAATCAAGCAAACAATGCGATACACTACAATAATCGTAAAACACAACTGGGCTGTAATAACATATCTGATCAACTGTGATTTTTGTAAACTTGTCATGAATGTATGAAAAAAACCTCCGATTCATACTACGTGTGGTGCACTGGAGCAATTACCTACCTCAATAACTATTAAACGGTGAATGGCAGGCTAAACGAAAACTAATCAATGGAAAATACGGGGAAAAAACTATAAAATTAAACACCATTTTATGTGGTAAATAGGACTCCAGTAAAAAACATAGTTGATAATCCAGTGTTCTCTTTAAAAATGTAAGTACACTATTGCGATATTTTATTCAACTTAACAGAAAAAAATAGATGCTAATTTAAGACCAGTTCTTTCAACAATGGAATCGAATTTCCCAATGCAGATCTATATTCTAATTATTATAATGTCAGAGTGTTTGGCACATTTCAGGCACTATTTAAGGTAGAGAGGCATACATCGTTGGAAAGACATACATCCTTGAAAAATGTGAACAGGAAAGTGTTACTTTTGATGACTTCGGACCATTCCCGGCGCATTATTTGCCAAAAACCCTTTAAAGAAACCATTTTCAGCATATTTTCTCAAAGAAATAAGATTCTTTAGACCCCTAAAGACATTAGGAAGTAAATATGGGGTAATGTGTATAAGTAGATGTAGAAAGGGGTAGTATGGGTAGTAAGGGTAAGGAAGGGTTAGATAGGGTAGTAGGGGTTCGTAGGAATTAATAGGCATTAGAAGGGTAAATAGGTGTTGGTAGGAGTTATTAAGAACCAGTAGGTATTAAATGGGGATAGCAGGGGTTAGTTTTGAAANTGGAAAATACGGGGAAAAAACTATAAAATTAAACACCATTTTATGTGGTAAATAGGACTCCAGTAAAAAACATAGTTGATAATCCAGTGTTCTCTTTAAAAATGTAAGTACACTATTGCGATATTTTATTCAACTTAACAGAAAAAAATAGATGCTAATTTAAGACCAGTTCTTTCAACAATGGAATCGAATTTCCCAATGCAGATCTATATTCTAATTATTGTAATGTCAGAGTGTTTGAACAGGAATGAATGTGAATGTGAACAGGAAGTGTTACTTTTGATGACTTCGGACCATTCCCGGCGCATTATTTGCCAAAAACCCTTTAAAGAAACCATTTTCAGCATATTTTCTCAAAGAAATAAGATTCTTTAGACCCCTAAAGACATTAGAAAGTAAATATGGGGTAATGTGTATAAGTAGATGTAGAAAGGGGTAGTATGGGTAGTAAGGGTAAGGAAGCGTTAGATAGGGTAGTAGGGGTTCGTAGGAATTAATAGGCATTAGAAGGGTAAATAGGTGTTGGTAGGAGTTATTAAGAACCAGTAGGTATTAAATGGGGATAGCAGGGGTTAGTTTTGAAAATCTAAATATTTAATAGACTATGGTATTCAGAGCTAGAATTGCCCATGGGGAGCCAAGCCAGCCATGAGAAATCCCTCTCAAGGATGTCTAAATCACACTAACACACAACATACAACAAAACTGAAATTACCCAATTAAAAGTTAGTTTCCTTACAAGCCTTAAAAACAGAAAAAAAAAGAAGTTAAGATTATTTTCTGTCAAAGGAAATTAGTTTCTGAGCGTAACTCTTTCCATTCTACTTATTGCAATTTTCCAAAGTTTGGTCAGTTTTCAAGACAGAGGTCACTCAAAAGCTCCACTGTATTCTTAAGACACATTTTATCAGTACATGCATTCAAATAGTATGGCTAGTCTGATGTAAATTACATTACACATCCGTCATGCAAAGCATATAGCAGTCGTGACTCACCTAGATATGCAGTAGAATGCACTATTAGAGGGAGCATATTGCTCTCTACAATATCAAGTGAACAGCGAATTTTCTATTTAGTACTATTTATGAATTTTTATTTATTTGGAACTATTAACCACCTTATTGAAGTTCATTAATTTCCTGTGAATTTGGTAAAGTTATAAACTGTTTTGCGGTTGCGCAGAAATCTTTGCCATGTCGGTGGCAGCTCCAAAAGTCTACCTTTCTCATATTTTGCAAAAATGCACAATTAATGTAAAGGATTATGTAGCCACTTTCCAGTAACATATTTTATATTCCTATTATAGCTTTAATTATCATATGACTTAAAAATTCATTTGACGGTTATCAAAGCGATTCTAAGTTAAACCAAAACAGTTACTTTATATATGAAAGATGTCACTGACACTTCATAAAGATATAACTCAGAATTGTTGCCCCATGCATCAGATTGTTTACAAATATTATGGCTGGGCTCTTTTACAAGTGGGTTCCACATTTTTTACTAATACCGGTTTCCAATTTTATGGTTGTACAATGGACAATGTTGCAAGTAGTTATGGTTATGAATATGACTCCAGTTATTTCACTGCAAACGAAGAAAGTGGTTCTGAATATGACGATTTCGATGATACTGTTTATAAATGATTTCATATTGCTTTAAATGTTTTCTAGGGTCGGGGCCGAATTGGAAAAGATGCTTTTTAAAGGTCACATCTAGGACTTAATAAAATTATATAAATCCACATTAATTTTATCTTAATTCATTTCTCTGATTAATAAAACTACAGAATTACGCAGTAAATATTTCGCTCACGTTCTAATAGAAATTGATTGAAACATCTGTCATATACATTGCAGGCAAAAAAAACCCTGTATAATAATTCCTAACCGCTGTCGTACATTGGTTTGCTTTGAAGTGCAGTATGCCTGCCCGGGAGGGCTGTGTACATTGGGGCCGTGAAGGGGCCCATATTGCGAGTAAGCAATAAAGGAAAAAGTCTACTTCGGGAGAAAATGGAAAAAATCCAAAATGGCATTCAAATTTTTGGTTCTCTACACCCACCCAAAACTCTTTCTGACCATCACCTGGGCTTAAACAACACCTGCCCCTTTAAAAAAACTTAATTTTGACTGGCTTTAATACTTCCTTTTAAAGTCTCAAGGAATTAAAAATTCAGCCTGAATATCATAGCCCTTCTTTTACAAGACATAGCTGCCTTGGGTAAGTTGGATGTTAACCAAAATATATGCTTTCATATGTTTTCTATCATTAATAGTTTTTTGTGTAACTCGTGCCATTTTTAGATGGTAAAATTTGTTTCGCAATAAAATAAATTTAATAAAGGCAAATAAATACTGAAAGCAACCTCCATTTGAATTACTCTATAATTTTTTGAGGAAGAAGAATAAAAACTGTTGCATTAACCTAGACAAAAAGAAAGTAAGTATAAAAAAAACAACAAACAAACAAACATAGGAGTGTGAGAAACACGTGCAGAAACCTAGTAAGAAAGTTACCCAATAACTAAGTATCTAAATATATAAATACATAAGTGAGCAAGCAAGGAGGTATAGACAACTTTGTCTGGGCAACATTCGTTGGACAGTGATTGGGATGAAAAGAAAGTTTTAACGAAGGTTGTTATAATCCAAACGAGATATTATAGCTAAGGAAAATTACCATATCTGGTTCCCAAACGGCCTCGCACATTCCGTACATTTGGTCAGCACATGTGCCACACACCACAAAGTCATCTGGTTCCATAGGACAACCAATCAGGTCACAAGAAGCTATGTAAGGTTCACTTGTTTTTGGATCAAGGCCTGCTATTATTGGCTCTACAAAATATGGCCCAAATCTGAAAAAAAGCAAGTACAATTTGTGAAGATAACGAACACCTTGAGGTAGTAAAAACACCAAAAAGTAAGACTACAAAGCAAAAACAAAAAAAAACAAGACTTCTTTATTGTTAAAGGGCACGAGACTAGAATCATTGTCTATCTGCAGTACTAATATGAGATACAAGTTACAGTCATACTAACATAGTCGCAAAGAAAATTTTAGCAGACGCAGCACTAAAGCCCCCTTCCCCCAGCTTTTACGTGTTCTTATACATTGTGGATGATTTCTAGCTGTTACTCCTTGCAGGAATATATTGGCACAGCGTGGAGCATCCTGGGTAATTATTAGTTTCTTCTATTTTCCCCAAAGTAAATTCTTCAAAATTAAAAAGATAAACAATGAATTTCGTCGTCATTAATCTTCACTTACAAAATTACTATTTATACTACAATATTGAATGGCATCGCCGAAGTAAAAATATAGCAAAATGTGATAATTATGATGTTATTTTTATTCACTGAACTTAAATAGGGAGAGATCATTTAATAATTTCTACGACTCTTAATTCCAACGCGAATTCTGAGCCTGGTGATTGGCAGTCTGGTACAACATTTGTTAACCTCTGCCTGATGTCTCCTTGTTCAATAATATTCAGTAATGCCTAGCTTTCTGTTGAGCCTGACATTGCTTTATTTACAAAACCAATAGAGGTTTAAGGGGTTTAATCCGTAGGCTGGCAGTTGGAAGTAAAGCCTGCGGCTGGGAAATTGTGGTTGCAAATAATGCAGCAATGTGCTGTAGTTGGTTGGTTTGATACGCTTCTCTTTAACAAACTATTAAATTTATTATCTATTAAGTCACGATATGGCACAATATTACGAAAAACTACTTTGGCGTTTCGAATTTATAGCTTAGAATAAGTGCGAGCGTATGGGTGTGTCTTCATGTCTAGCATAGCCAGGACAGATAAACATAATACATACTTTAAACAACGTTTACTAAGAGTTTACGGGGCTGAATACTGAGAGTGAGCCTGGGGCCAAAAATGCCACCCTGCAAATACCTTATGCCCAAAACCCAACAACATTCATGTTACTTGGTCAACATCCAATAAATTTCAAAGACCGTAATTACCTTCTACTGTATAACAGATTTGATACCAGACTCATGAATGCCCTTGGGCGTATACTTCTGTTTTCTTGAAGTTGATACATATTAAGTCTAAATTTGACAGAGTTTGACCTACAAAATAAAAAATCAATATAATGAACATCATTGGCAGAAATGTTTTTCAAGCACTGTTAAAAAACTATTCTTCAGGATCAACGAATTTATGTTTTTGAAAAATCAAAGAACTTTAAAATTTTTTTATGCTTCGGGCTCAATGGAAGTTTAACGAAAGAAATTAGTTAAATGTTTTAAAGAATAATGACATCAAACACAAGAGTCACCCATGAAATTAAACATCAGACTAGCCCATCAAATTTTGGAAGCTTATTTGTATTAATTCAAAATTTCATTCATTACTACGATAGCAGTTTTAGTTACCACTTCATAAAAAATTTGTTTTTTAGGTGTTTGAACTGAACCATCGACAACGAAATCGCTGATGTAAAACATATTAGAAAACGATAAAAGAACAAGACACAAACATTTAGACACACACAAACTTTATCCCAAACGATGTGTACAGGCGATGAAATAATCGTGAATATTATTTTTATTGAGTGTCTGTCGCATACAGTGCATGCCCTATTATATTGTTAAAGGCGTGGAGGCAAATACAAATCAGCGTTGACTAAAGCTATAAACGCTAAGTAAAACAAATACATAACAATATGGTTCTACTGTAGAGTATCTCAATCATGACTATTGGGAATAGCCAGTACAGAAATTTGAACCGAATAAAAAAGTAGTAATAAAAAGACTGCGAAAAACTTCAAAAGTATAATAACAAAGCCAATAGACAGACGGTTCTGATTTGCTGTGGGGAAGAGCAGTGACCGGGGTAGATTTGCTGCTGGAAATCGCTTTTGAAAAGAATTCAAGAGATCCACTGGCGATCAAACCACCTGGCGACAAATTCTCCAAGTTCAGTAAACTGAAGCTCAAAATCACCATATCCGTATTATACAAGGGATGTTTAACCAAGTTGATTAAATTAAGGCATGGCCATGAGGGAGTTAAGACAACAGTTTGTTTTGTAAGTTAAAAATGCTTCTCTGTGTTCCTCTACAAATTCCACTTACACTCATAAGAATACTATAGTAACTGAATGGCCAAAGGCCAAAAAAGCATACATAGATTATGGAAGAAACATTTAGTAGTGATAAAGATGGGAATACCCTGGAAAACCAGTGCCACTGAATTCTGAACCACACTACTAAGAGGAAAATCTGGCAATGAACTGCCATAGAAAACTTAGTCACACGCAAAAAGGCAAAATTACTTTGTTAAACATTTGCAGAATGTCAAGTAAGCCAGGGAAAAAATTGGCTTGATACAGTATTTGCAGACCTTACGAGCACTGAGGAAAACAAGTTCAAAATTTCAAGGCATTTTAAATGCAGCAACTTGCGGGCGGTTCTTGAAAATTGTTGCAAGAACGACATCAGTGTATTATCTCTTAACAATGTAGCTATACAAAAAGGTACAAGTAGGAAAAAGAATGCTTCTTAAAGTAGAGGCTCAATAATAATAGGGTCCAGATGAGCAATCAGACTCTACACCAACTGTAGCCACGCTTGTCTGCATAATGAAGAACTCTGTCTGTGATGAAATATCAAGCAAAATGTTTGATATTGATGCCAAAGCTTGCATAAAACATAATAAACTGTAGGCTCTTGTAAAAATAGCAAATAAGCTTCATTAATATTTCTTATATGAGAAAACTACTGGTGTTTACAGCTGTTAAATTACAAATTGAAGCTATTTGGCAGGATTGTCAAAATGCTGACCAGGAGAATGACTGTATTACGTAAATCAAAGTTTGGGCTCACACTAAAACGTGGTAAAGTTGGTTATGCAAAAGCTTGGAGGGGAGAAGCAGGTGTTGGGAATAGTTCAACCTATGTACTTGGATGTAGTTTAACATGTTACAAGTTAACGTAGAATATAATCAATATCTTATGTGTTGGTTGGTGTCTACCAAGGCTCAATATTAAATCTGTTTCTTTTCAGCAGTATGTTGAGTACCCATTGTTTTTAAATTTTAGAACAGATTTTTAATGCTGATTTTATGCTGATCACCTGGACGCATATGGAGAATCCTTGGAATAACTTGTCAGCTGCTTCTATCTGGTGAAGAGGGAAGAAACATATTTTAGTTGTGCCTCCATAAATAAGCAGAGAAAATGAAGAAAAGTAAACTGGGGCTATCTTATAAAATAATCACAAGGAAGGTGTAAACAAAGAAACTATCAGAGATACCTGTCAAAATTCTGGAATACAGTGTAACATGATTTCTCATTTGTAGTCAATTTTGATCGGTGTGGGATGTAGCAGAAAACGACAGATGAGCTTTTTCGGTCACATCATCAGGAAAGATCAAGTCGAAAGTTTATCAGTGACAGGCAAAATCGAAGGTAGAAGAAGCAGAGGATGACAAAGAAAAACATACTTACAATGTATGAGTGAATGGACCGGGAACAGACCAACAACACGAGACAAGGAAAAGTGGCGTGTCATGACAGCCAACGTCTGTCAGGATATGGCACCTTGAGGAGGAGGGAGGTAGGATGTAGAAAGGAAAAGCAAAGAGAAGAAGTTGAGAATAGAATCCTGGATTTGCAAATGTCTCAATTATTCCAAACAAATTGCAGGAAATAAGTAGTGGAGTTGAAGGTATATGGATGTATCTTTAAAATTAAAATCCATGTGTCTAAACAGGATCACTGGTAAAAGCGCAGGAAACAATGGTTTTGTGTAAGTCATAAAAAAGTCCATGGAAGTCAACAGATATAAATGTTTTGACATATAAATAAAAAATATATCCCTTAATGAAGACAGAATAGAATATGATTTAGAGATATTCATGAAGCTGGTTAATCTGAAAAAGTCGAAACTATAGCGGTATTGCTATGGCAGGAGTTTGTATGGTTAAGTATATGCAAAAAAGTCTTCCTGTAGCAAAAGTGGCATTAAGAATCAGCAGATGGGTCAACAGATCATACAGAGATCTGTCCTTGTGTATAATATCAAAGACATTAGAACAGCAGGATTGTATTACAAGGTCTGATAGATATGGGTGCATTATGTGTGTTCAGTAAATGACTAAAATTCAATAATCATTGTTACTATTTAATAAAAACCCCCTGAACCATATTTATTTCAAAATCTTACAGTTCTATTAATTGATTTACCCCAACCTTAGAGCGCTTGAGATATTCCATGGTTAACAATAAATATGCAGGCACCAATTTCTATATAATGGCCATGCAGCTGGAAGAGCAATGCCAAAGTACATTGGAGGGAATAGTACAGTTACTTATCTCCTAGATGATGGGCCTTTCCCACTTATCTTATTATTGATTGGAAGGGTATATCAGGGCAAAAATTCTTAAAAAACAGGTTAATAATTGCATAAAGCTGTGATATGGTTATGATTTTTTAACAGTATGGTTTAAGCTATACACACTGGTGTAAAAAAACCAACAAACTACACAGTCTTTACCCATGGCACTTCCTATTAGATTAAACTGACAAAGCATAACATTTCAAAAAGATACTTACACAGTCTGTACATCCGTTGCTAGCCCTGAGAGCCCAAGAAAGAGGTGATCCCCCATTTGAAACATCTTCTTAAAATCCTTTGAGATTGTTTGTGCCTGTATACCATAACGTAAATCTGAAGCTATTGCAACCATTTCTTTTNAAAAAAGGTTAATAATTGCATAAAGCTGACTGCTCTGTGATCTGTCATCAGGACTTACTGCAGAGGGAAAGGAGGTGTTTAGCTATCTTTGTTGACAGTTATGCAATAACTGCTGAATAACAGAAAACACAACTTTGCTTCAAACATATTAGTATAATGTATGAACTGCAGTTATAAGTCCACCACCATGATGAAAAATACCTGGCATTTCGAACCCATTTACTTATCTCAAACTTATTAAAACAAATAACTGCTGGCATGGCTGTGATATGGTTATGATTTTTTAACAGTATGGTTTAAGCTATACACACTGGTGTAAAAAACCCAACAAACTACACAGTCTTTACCCATGGCACTTCCTATTAGATTAAACTGACAAAGCATAGCATTTCAAAAAGATACTTACACAGTCTGTACATCCGTTGCTAGCCCTGAGAGCCCAAGAAAGAGGTGATCCCCCATTTGAAACATCTTCTTAAAATCCTTTGAGATTGTTTGTGCCTGTATACCATAACGTAAATCTGAAGCTATTGCAACACATTCTTTGCCCTTCATTGCTATTATAGCAGCACCATTATAGCTCATAATACTCTACAATGAAAATAACAATACACTATTTTCAAATAGGTATGTTAATTTAAGAGAGTGTGGGCTCATTGTATACAAAAGAGTCTCATATTCAACTAGACAAGTTACTGGACATTAAAATGCTGCAGACTGCTGACTAAAATGTACATGTTTCTGCCCACCATTCACAAGATTGTATAAAATAAAATAAAAAAAAACATGCTGGCCCTAAAAATAATGGGGCAAGCCTAAATAAGAAGATGGAGTTATTTACATGGTAATTTCTGTTCAAAATAAATATATGTAACACATTTACCTTCTCAAAGTTACTTATATAAGGCCTCATATCAACACCTATTAATCTAAAAATTTTAATGAGGTTGTTTCAACAAAAATAAATACCACATTGTTAAAGTCACAACCGCCAAAGAAGATTAAATCTGTCAAAAGCTGAACATCTACCACAGAGACTTTTATTGTAATTTTTAAAGAATACAATACTTGCTTTTTAAAAAAACAGGTATTCCACAAATACCTTGAAATGGGTTGCCACTCTTTCGGCCAGCTAATGATTTCCCCCACAATTATGTTAAAGTTCACACTTAAATATGTTTGTCACAATAAAAGTAAAGCCAGTAGATTCTTTTTTCTTAATTTTTGTCATTTTCTATTTCTCTTTTTTCAAAAAGATGTTTAAACTGATGCTAAACCTGCCACTTTTAATGAAGAAAGAAACTGGGCATTTTAGGCCTGTAGAACACTTACTGCAGTTCTGTAAGCTGAAAAAAACAACACGATTTCCTTAATGGCAACTGCCTCATGGTTGACAATATCAATGTCATCTCAATATCAAGATCCAATAGTTTTTGTGCTTTAGTCTATCACCTTTCATTTAAACAGGATCTGATACTGCATACTTTCTCTAATGTTATTTTTTGTTAGTTGTGCAATGGAACTTTTTACCCTACCAAGTGACTGGATACATATTTCAGGAACAATGCTTTTAGCACTGCCTCATTTTCCTTTGTTTATACACAACAGGGATTTCTAAATCACTTGTGCACTAACATAGTTTGCAAGTTTATTAATAAGATAAATGTAAAGAATATTGCAAGATCAGATTTTGTTGATGTCAAGTGGGGCTTGAAACTGGTCTCATGCCTCTATACTTTAAAGTTTTATCAATCACAATTTTGCCACCTGAACTTTGTTCTGTCTGAGAAGTCTAGTCACAAATGATGGATGATGTGAGAGTGATATAAGGAAGAGGATCATTTTAGCAAAGAACTCATTCACAAGAATAAGAGGAATAGTAACAAACAGCCAACTTTCAATGTCAAGAAGAGTGAGATTTATGAAGTGTTTTGTGTGGTCCATTCTGCTCTATGGATGTGTGATGTGGACTCTTTGGAAGGGCAATGAAAGAAGACTTGAAGCTATGGAGATGTGGTGTTGAAGAAGAATGTTGACCCAGGCTGGAGTAAGGAAATTCTTCCTGTCAGCCATGAGACTCAGGCGGTTGCTCTTCATAGGACATGTTGTTAGGCATGGAGAGCTGGAAGAGCTATACCTCAGTGGGAAGATTGAGGGATGGCAAGGAAGCAGAAGACGAAGAGTAAAATACATGGATGGACTGGCAAAGATAATGGATGGGGAATGGAAAGCTGCTCAAATGCTCAGAATGATTAGTGACAAAGATGCGTGGCAAACTGTGGCAGCCTATGTCCAGTAGGGTATGGCACTTGGGTAAGGTAAGGTAAGGTAAGGTAAGGTACTTTGTTCTGTGATTTGGAATTACAGTGTACTTCTATACCTTCCAAATAAGGTAATATTTAATAGTTCTGAACAACAAAAACATTTAAATTTAACATTGATTTGGAAGATTTGGACGAAGAAAGCAAATATTTAACCAAAAATTTACTATTCTTTATTCTGAAGAAAGTACCATCTTCAGTTCTCCTTTCTCTTACATTCTTAGATGGATGCCACATGTCTCTTTTCTATGGCTGTTTAGAACTCTCACTGTTCCATTACCAATTTTTTGTTATTTCTTTATTAGTCACAATT
>RDPX01000334.1:734015-772588 GCA_003991215.1 Morbakka virulenta
TAGCTAAGAACAGCCAGAATGAGAATGATGCAGAGCACATTAGAGTTAATAATGAAATAATTGAAAATGTAAAAGAGTTTGTGTATCTCGGGAAACTTATCACCAATAATTATGATGAGATGAGAGAAATTTGCTAAAGGTTACATATAGCAAAAAGTGCAATGGTCTCATTAACAAATATATGGAAAGACAAAAGTATCACTCATACTACAAAGAAAAGAGTGCTACATACATTAATTTTTAGCATAGCCAGTTCCAGCTCAGAATGTTGGGTATTGAAAAATATGGAGAAGAAGAAGATTGAAGCATCTGAATTATGGTGCCATCATTGTCTAATGTGCATCAGTTGGACTGAAAAGAAAACTAATGAATGGATACTAGAAAAGATGGATGTAAACGAGAGGCTATTAACAACTATAAATCATAGAAAAATTGCTTTTATTGGACACATACTAAGGGGAAAGGACATAACCCAGGGTTTTCCACTCATTTTGTTTGAGCATGTCTGTTCAAGAATTGAACAGGCCTGCCTTAAGGGGGTCTGGGAAAATTTACCCCCCCCCCCAAAAATTTTGAAATTCCAGATGCAAAATCCTGCATTCTAGGGCATATCTGGGGGGTAAATTGATGTGTTGAAAATGATATTTTTAAGGTCACTTTTCATGATACCAGAGCACTTCTTTTAATTTTTTTCTTCTTTTTTTCATCCACCTTTTTAAAGTTGTTATCCAATCTACTCAGTAACTAAAGTCATTCTAAATTTTAGACTAAATATTCAAAATTGCATTCTGCAATTCTTCATGCTAGCAGTTTTTGTAAAGTTGTAATATGTTATACTGAATATATATATATTTTCATTGTGTGAGTGACACAAAGTCATTTTGTTAAATCCCTTATATATGTACTAGATATTTTTAATGTGTTTTAAGTATTGTCTATAATATACATTTTGCATCAGGAAAAAAACATGTAATTTATAATCAAGAAGTTGCCTCTCAGTAATTAATTTTGAAAACAGAGTCTTAAGTTTTGAAAAATTCCTAATTGAAGGTATATAATAAGCAGTACTGCTCTGTTAATTGAAAAAATATTTTATGCATTTTAATTAAGTGCAGAGAGACAGGTAGACTTGAAATATTATAGCCAATATCTTATTTTAATTCATGAAAAATATTGTTTAAAATTGGGTTGGTTATACCGGTAGATTGTAACTGTTATTCCTGGTTTTTTTGTAATTTTTATGTGAATAAAATTGTTTTAAATTGAAATTTGATTCACTTTTATTAACACTGAGAAACAAAATTTTTGTAATCATTATCTGACAACTGAGCCTGGGTAATCTTTACATGCTGATTTCGAAAATGTCATTATTTTTCCCCTAACGGGTCTCAGTTTTTTATATGACAGTTATATGGTGCATATTTTGCCAAAAATATGCCATTTTTAATACTTCAAATAAATCAAACAAATATATAGCATTGATTTATTCGATTGATATGCAAAAAAGGGTTGTATTTACTTGTAGCTGTCCTGAAACAATAATTTATTCATTGTTGATACATTTTATGAAACCATATTTAGATGTGAAAATGGACTTTAACAGTGAAAATTAAGGAAATTCACACTATTAACATACAAGTATATGCAAATATATTAAAAAAACGAGCTGTATGCATGCTAGCATATATAAAGCATATAGAAATAGGGAAAAGAATGTCACTTTAGGGTAGGAAGCTTCTTTTTCGACTTTGGCATGTTTGACACTTGAACAGTCTCACTTTATTGACCAACAGTAATCCGCCATCATGTGGACATCCCACCCCCCTTGGTATCTTTCCTCTATTTCTTCTATGTCCTGGTGGAACCCCTCACCTTGCTCATCGCTAACATCTCCAAGTGACTGTGCAGGAATCGATCCCTACTGTCCCATAAATACAAATGGCATGGATGTTTGGTGAAGCCTCTCTGCTGACCCAAGAGGAAATTCATCATCTTCAAGTCTACACATATGATCCAATTATGGTCATAGTATTGGAGTAAATTGATTAGTTTTTTAATGCTCTCGTAGTTTTCCTTTAGAATCACTGAGTGACCTACAGGTACTGCTCCAAACTTGTTTCCATTATGAAGGACACACTTTAAGCTTTTCTTCAAGTTGTCTATAAACAGCCTCCAATCATTTGAATTGTAACTTGGTAAACCTAAACCTAGAAGAAGCCCACTATTGTCATTACAATACATGAAGTCACAGTCAGTACTGAAAATTTTCAGAAATTCACTGTCTCTAGATTTGTGGAACGGAATTTTGAGATCACTCTGAGTCAGTTTCTTCTCACTTAGTCTAGAAGCTCAGCACCTGCTTTTGATAAACCTATATCGCATATCAAATCGTTCATTTCAAACTGATTAAGTGGACCAGGAGTGATTCCTGATGTATTTTCAATATCTGAGTGGCTTGACCTAGCTGTAGTAACAAAGCTGGTTTCATGACGTCTCGATTCTAGTTGAAACTCTGCAGAATGGGAAACAGGCAGTAGGGCAGATTCTAGATCAAAATAAGCAAATAATGGAGCTTCTAGGAGCAGCTAGAAAATTGGCATGAGGCACTTGAGAAAAGAGGAATGAAAGTGAGCAGAGCAAAAACCAAATATTTGGCACTGGATGGGAGGGATGAGGATGCAATATGCATGCAAGGTATCCAAGTGAAGAGGGTGGAAGAATTCAAGTATCTTGGGTCCACTGTATAGAGAAATGGAGACTGTGACAGAGAGGTGAAAAGGCATGTGCAGGCAGGGTGGAATCATTGGCGGAAGGTTACAGGAGTCATATGCGACAGGAAGATATTGGCTGAAGTGAAGGGAAAGGTGTACAAGACAGTGTTTAGGCCAGCTCTCCTATTCAGATCAGAAACGGTTGCAACTTCAAAGAAGTATGAGCAGGAACTAGAAGTCGCTGAGCTAAAAATGCTCCGATGGTCACTTGGTGTCACTCGGCTGGACAGGATTTGGAATGAGAGAATAAGAGGCACAGCACTCATATGGAAGCTGGGAGAGAAGCAAAGAGAGCAGAGACTCCAGTGGTTTGGGGATGTCATGAGGAGAGAAGAAAATTACGTCGGAAGGAAAATGCTGGATATGAATGTCCCAGGAAGGAGGAAGAGAGGCAGACCGAAAAGGAGATACATGGATGCTATCAATGAGGATTTGAAGGAAAAAGGATTGAGAGTGGAGGATGCAATGGACCGTGTAAGGTGGAGGAGATTGATCTGGTGTGGCGACCCGTAACAGAAAGCAGCCGAAAGTAAAAGAAGAAGAGGTAATCAAATAGAGTTCGTGGTCGTTTCATGTTACTTCATACATCTGCTTCACATGCTTTAAAGCCTTTATTTTCACTTTCATTTTGTTATCGAATGACCATCCGATATCCACCAATTCAAATAGTCGTTACTCCAGGTGTTTGGACCAACAAGGAAGTAAACACAGCTGATTCAACACATGTGATGAACACAGGTTTTGATCCATTTTCTAAAACACGTTGCTCAATTTCTCGATGACTCGGTGTTTACAATATGCAAGGCACAATCAATTATTGAACAGTTAAGTTGAAATTCACTAAAAAAATATTTTGGGGTTGAAGTTTGAGCCGGCCCAAAAACCGTTTGAAACGGTCAATTTGGCCAGTTACCAGTTCTTAGGGAAAACACTGATAACCAGTGATTTATTACTTGGAATGGTTTATGGCACAAGAGGAAGAGGAAGACTGAAAGTTAGATATAGTGACAATATTAAAGAGATTTCTGGCAGAAGAAGTATGGTTTAGTTGTACAGAATGGCACAGGATAGAAGGAAATGGAGAGCCATGGTAGTTTATTTTCAACCTCCTGTTAGATGATGATGATGATGATGATGATGATCTTTCTACACCATTCATCATTATCATCATTGTAGTTTCAAAAGGCAACTAACTCCTTTTCAGGTGTTTCTACCACTGATTAGAAAATATGATCAATTAGTTGTATAAATTCTTTTGTATATATCATTGTTTTTCTCAAATGACTCCCCCAAATACCATTTGCTGATGATAGCTTTCTCTGGTGCCCACAATTACTATTGGGAGTACAAAAAAGATATTTGTGCTAAGGAGAATCAGTTCCAAGAAAGGTTACATGACCAATATACTTTGAGTGTTACATTACATAAAAATCCTTCATTCCAACAATTTTTGTTATCTGTTTGAGGCTCTTGTAGCTCAATTTATATGTCCAATTAAGTTCGTCCTTGTAGATACTGTTAACTTTTTCCTTAGAGATACTGTTAACTTCCTTGTTTTTGATCCATTTTTGATGTTTGAAACCATCTTTTACCAACCTTCTCAAATGCCGTATTGACTAAATATTTTGCATCTCCTCCGGCTTTAAATCTCAAGCTTACAGTGAGCATAAGAAATGACTTTTCATGCAAGCTTTTGAAACTGTGCTCCAACTTTACAACTTTAAAGCAAACATATGCATGGAGAAGAAGGTGTCAGATATTTGAATCCTGAGAGAAGTTAGTTGGAAGAGTTTTATGCCTAATAGTGCAAAAAATGTGATGTGCATTGTAGTCAGGAGTTCAACCTCCCTCTTTTCAAAAATAATACAAGTTGAATTGACTACCAGCTGTCTGCTGAGTCTTGATTATCTGGTGAAAACTGTCTTGAATCCTAGTATGGATCATCAACAATGTTCCTGTTTATACTACTGTAGTTTCTTGTCATGTCTCCCTGCAATAAGAGTGTGGTTCCACGTCTTGTTTTGGTTTTTCAGCAAACAAGAGGCTGTAAAGAAAAGGCACTGTACTGACTAGCACAGCATCTTTGCTTTTGGTCAGGATCCTTATTTATGATTTCCATAAGTTGCTATCCAAGTTCAAGCCTTTGTGGTTTTGCATTAGTATAAATGAGTAACTTCCCTTTTCTATCCTCTTCCCCTCAAATTTGGCACTTGGACACACAATAAATCCACATTATCAAGGACAGCACAGCTTTCTTCCCCCCATGTTTCCTCACACTAACAGCACACATCAACCTTTTACTTCAGCATAAAACACAGACTGGGGCACTTATAACTATTCCATTTAAGTTTTTCCCCATAAACACAAAAAACCCCAAACAATTCACATTAGTTAAAATAACCTGCCAAAATAATAGTGAAAAAGAGTAACATCTGTTTGTATTTATCAATGAAAATGAGTATGAAAATCTGATAGTATGAAAAAATACTATCAGATTTATTGGCAATAATGTTTTTCATAGTTTCCTGTGTTAGCAACAAAAAAACACACAAATGCAACACATCAATGACAGACTGAGCAATTAACATTTTCATAGTTACCTGCTGTTACTGCATTTCTTGCATTGTTTGTAAAACAGAATGACTATATGATCCCAGGTCACATTGGTTTGGCCATAATGTGAGAAGGACTGACTATGACTGGGTATGGAAAGCATGGAAGAACCAGTAGCAGAGATGACCAAGGAAATTGCAGACAATTAGATGGAGTGATATGGCCAGGAAACAAATAGCATTCAAGTGTACAAGCAATAATAGCTGTTGAGAGCAGTGTGGAGGAGAAAGATTCATATTGTTAGCACTTGACCATAGGGGACTGCCAATGAAAAAGAGGACAAAAACACAATAACAATATTCTTGCTGTAACACTCCATGTTGATGCTAATACTCTTTAATTCAGTTTTAATAAAGTTTTGACTGGATTTCAAAAGTCTTGTGTTTCCTTTTCATTTTCTAACTGGATTCCACAGTAAGTTGTTTTTTGAGAAATAAGGTCAGTGTTTTATTGATAACAGCAAACACATTAATATTCGTATTCTAAAAACACTATCAACTAAACCTTTTCCCACTCTCCAAGCCATAATATTTCAAAATCAATAGTCTGGGAAAGTGAAACACAATTTATAATTTTACTACTACTACTACTACTACTACTACTACTACTACTACTACTACTACTACTACTACTACTACTACTACTACTACTACTACTACTACTACTACTACTACTACTACTACATTTACTACAATTGCTGCATCTACCTATTTTGGTATCCCATATTGGTAATCAAATTAAAAGGTAATTCAAAACTCCTTTCTGAAAGTATTAATTCATTTTTACAAAATTTACTTACAGAACATTGAAATAAAAATGTAAGATCTACTTTCTACCAAGTAACTAAATACTGGTTTACTTCCAAATCTGGAGGGCATTCAGGGTTACACATGTGGGTCTTTACAACACTCATTAGTTCAATTAACTAAAACTAATAAGCTACTGTCTAAGCTACAAAATTGACATTCGTTATGCTGTCTGAATTCTTCTCCTCACCATGGTCCTAGCAATAGAAATGAAAATTATGTGGGTAAAAATTAACAGCAGTTTATGTTCTGTGTAACATGATGCCTCTGTGTTCACTTGTATACCACATGATGTCACACAATTTAGTACAAATGAATATTCTGAATTCTGTAACAAATCATTTAGCCATCGTCATACGAAAAAAAACCCAAGAAGTAATAATAGGGATTAAATTAGACTTTAAGACGAAAGTGAGGGCATTAAGCTTGTTTTCATGGTTTGGAATTTTTATGTAAGATGCTTCTCAACTGTCCTCTCCTGTTATACAGTAAAGATGTTATTTGTTCCGCTGAGCTTCATCTCACGGCACTGGACCAGTGATGATAAAATACTCCTATACAAAGGTGCTACTAAAAGAGTTTCGTCATAAACATTTGCAAAAGAAGTAAATCGGCTCAAAAAATTAAACTTACCATCTTGACTAATATGTTTGAATGCAACTTAAAATTTACAATTGTTCTTCAGTGGTTTCTTTTGCACCAAATCCAAAATCAAACAGGAAAATAGGGGAAAAAAGCATCGTCATGCTGGATGTGCCTCTACTTGGTAAAGAGGTTACTCCAAATTCAGGGACAGATCCTGTGACGATGAGGTCAGGAGGAGCTGCAAAGTAATCTTGGGCTTGTTTTCACCACCCTTATTCACTCCTGGGCTTTGACATTAAACTGCATCCGGTTGTGGAGTTTCGACTTGGGAGAATGAGGTTACCCTTTGCCACAACTACCTCCAGGTCACCCTTGGGCAAGGTGTAGTACCTGTCAGCCTAGCCCATGACCTTGAAGTATAGGGTTGGCATCCGGCGGGGTCCAGTCTGCCTAATGGGTAGAGCTGACTCTTCAGCCCTGGCCGGCAACCCCCCTAGTGATAGTAATCCATCTAAGCGAAGGAAATTCTGACATAAAACCAAACTGGATAGGAGAATTCATTAACCCTGTAAGGCAATCTTCTAGTGATGGTGTCACAAACAAAACACCTGCTTCCAACTTGTAATAAGCCAGCATGGAAGTAGTAAGGCTGTGAAAACTAACATGGAAATGTACAACCAAAGATTACGAGTACAGAGGGGGCGACCTTGCTATGCGATCAGGAGGGTGTATCAGCAGCCCCAGACTGATGTGACCAGGAGGCCGTACCGGTAACCTCGGACTGGTAGGACAGGAGCAAACAGTGGTCAGAGAAGAAGACAAAAGACCAATAACATTATTAACATATGCACCTACAACACTCCAACAATAAATTATTTGAACACAAATGCATTAGATACATTGCTTCATGAGATTGAAGACGTCAACTGGATGTTATTGGCTTCTCAGAAACAAAAGAGAAAGAAATCAAGCAACTAAATATCTCCGGACACAAGCTGTTATTCTTTGGAGACAATACATCCAGGTCCAATGGTGTTGGATTTCTGGTAAATAAGTGTCATATTAAACATTTCACTGACTATCAACCAATATCTGACAGACTAGCAGTGATAACAATGAGAACAAAATTTTTAAAATTACATTTATTGAATGCTACTTTCCCACATCAACATATCCTGATGAAGATATCAGCGTCTTGTATGATCAAATTGAAGCAACAATTATGAATACCAAAGAGAGATCATCTCTTTGTTATGGGCGACTTTAACTGCAAAGTAGGAAATCTACACCACAACTACCCTGAAACAATTGGTAAGTTCACTATTGGTGAAGCTAATGAAAGAGGTGAACAATTCTGTAGCAGAATTCTTTGAACAATTCTGTAGTATAATTCTATACAAGAAACAGCCTGTTTATAACAAACACTAAATTTTGTAAAAGAACACTTCATACTTGGATTTCTCCTAATGGAAGGACTAGAAATCAAATTGGCTTCTTTCTCACCAGAAAGATGCCTCATTGTCAATCCATTCTAGACAGCANTCATGAATGTACCAAAGAGAGATCATCTCTTTGTTATGGGCGACTTTAACTGCAAAGTAGGAAATCTACACCACAACTACCCTGAAACAATTGATAAGTTCACTATTGGTGAAGCTAATGAAAAAGGTGAACAATTCTGTAGCAGAATTCTTTGAACAATTCTGTAGCATAATTCTATACAAGAAACAGCCTGTTTATAACAAACACTAAATTTTGTAAAAGAACACTTCATACTTGGATTTCTCCTAATGGAAGGACTAGAAATCAAATTGGCTTCTTTCTCACCAGAAAGATGCCTCATTGTCAATCCATTCTAGACAGCACAGTTCTCAATGTGCCCGATATATCTGATCACAGGATGGGACAACTAAAATAAGAGTATGTTTTTCCTGGCCAAAGCACAAGCCAAATGCAAGAAATTTCAATATTGAAACACTGACCACTACTGGCAAGATACCATTTCAACTTAAACTTACAAACAGATTCAGTGCCCCTGGCGAAGTATTAGAACCAGAAGACATTTTTAATTAAAACACAAGTGTAATATTGAAAACAGCGAACGAAATATTGGCACCTCAGCAGACCCAATCTGATCAATGGATGTCAACAAACACGAAAGAAGCAGTTAAAGAGAAACATAAAGCAAGGAAAAAAATATGGGCATAAATCTGCTGAATACCAAACCGCCAAAACAAAAGCTAAAACAATGGTCCAGCAAGACCGTCTGAAACAAATTCAAGAAGAAATTGATAAAGTAAGTGCGCTTCCACCTCACAAGCAATTTTATGCCCCCCCCAAAAAGACTACAAAGCAAACCAAAATATATCAGTTGGGGACTTAAAGATAAAAAGGGTAACATTATAACCGATAAGGACAAAACCTTAGAACGCTGGGCTGAATTTTTGAAGAATTGTATCATGACACCTCATCTGATAGTAATACTGATGAGTCCCAGAATGATCCAGTGCCAACAACACTAAAAAGTGAAGTTGAAAATGCCATTCACGGTTTGAAACTTCGAAAAAGTGCTGGATTAGATTGTATATATATTCTGAATATATAACGGTAGGTCGAGAACCTCTTGTAAAAGCTCTTCTACACGTATACAACCAGATACTAAGAACAGGAAAAGTGCCAGAAATGTTCAAACAAGCATTGACTCTGATTATTTATAAAAAAGGCAGCAGGATGGAGTGTGAAAATTATCACCCAATCAGCCTATTGAGTCACGTTTACAAAGTTTTTATGGGCTTAATTGTGACTTATGTTAAGGGAGACCTGTATGCCTCTTTTCCCTCATTACAAGCAACATGTCGACAGGGAAGAGGAACAATAGAACAAGTTATTGCCTTGGAGCAAATTATTGAGAAGTCATTAGAGTTCAATAGTTTTGTGCATATTGCATTCATTGATTTCAAAAAGGCTTTTGATAGCATAAAACTGGAAAAACTGCGGAACATCCTTGAAACAACAAATATAAATAGAGGATAAATCAACAACGTATGATGATTCACAAATAAAAACTAACTTCGGAATCACCAGGCCAGTTAAAATTCTGAAGGTAGTCAAGCAAGGGGACTTTATTTAAGCATTGCTTTTCTGTGTTGTGATGGCTATGGTAATATGGAAAGCTGAGTCAGAGTGTATTTCAGGGCTCACTATCGGTGGCAAACTAATTATAAATGTCTCTTATGCAGACGACCTTGCACTTACATATAACTCTCGGGAAGAACTTCAAAAATTTTTGACTGCTTCGTAAAATACTCAGCTGAAGTTGGACTTTTTATCAACATTTCAAAACAAAATGTATGACAACCGATCCACACAGCAATCTTGATCTCAGAATAAATGGCAGTACTATAGAACAAGTACACAATTTTGTATATTTTGGACATAAACTCTCTTCCACTGATGATGGATTAACATCTGTTAAACACAGAATGAGTGTAGGATGGGCGGCCTTTCAGAAAAACAAACTGTTAATGACTACAAAAAGACTACCATATCACATCAAAGCCCTCATTTATAAAATTTACATACTGCCAGTTGTACTTTATGGTCTGGAGGTCGTTAACTGGACAACTTCCTTGTTGTTGAAATAGAAACATTTTAAAATCACATAATGAGATTCATGACTGGTAGCAGGCTAACAGGTCACACGCCAATTAAGAAACTCCTCAGGATCATAGCACTGACACCAATCACTTCAGTAATCCAGAGCAAGGTACTAAAACTCTTTGTGCACATCAATAGGTCTGAAACAGGATTATCTAAAATATGTCTAGAAGGGATATTAGAAGAAAAGAGAAAACGAGGACGGCCGTGCAAACGCTGACATGACAACGTTTACGTTTGGTCACAGTTAGCTTCAGATCAACTTAATATTGTAACGAAAGACCGGAACCAATAGAAAATATATTCACATGTTGAGTGCGGAATCTGGTTTAACTGGAGACAGCGTTAAATTATGATTCTGACATAGAACCTACAGAGTATGCTCCCACCAATCAATCTACCGCAGCGTGAGATTTTCTCTAAGGTGGAAATACCACCCATTACAGCTTTTGGCTCCGCAGTTTTAAAATTAAGTACACTAACAACTTCACTCTGCCTTAAAATTCATCTCACGTTGACTTCTCTCTTCCTCATTTCGAAACTCATTTGATTGATGAATGTCAACTGCTATTCTGTCAACTCCAAGAGGTAGGAGAGCTTGTGCCAAAACTACAATATACCAAACCGGACATTGTTTGTAACAGAGAATGCTGTATACCCGCAATTCAACCTGGAAATAAACCCAGCCAAAATTTCAGAGATGTTTTAAGATGGTTACAAAGTGTATTCTCAGGACAGTAAGATTTGGAGAAGTGTTTTCATCATGGGGCACAAGTTTCTCGCTCCTATTGCATATATAGCCTAAGTTTGTCACAGACTCTGAACTGGAATGGGTCAAGATTAAACTGAATAAGCATAAAAACCTTCGTGTCGCCACTTTTTAGATATCCAAGAAGAACCAGAAAGATCTCAGTAGACTCTAGCAGTCTTTCAGTTTTTTCTTACCATGTGCTGTCAGCAAGATGATCGCACATAGTAAGGAAGAACGTAAAATCATATCTACAGATAACGTCAATTTCCCGTCAACTGAACCACTAACATTGTCAGACAGGGAAAGCCACTTTTATCCAGAAGCATCTAAAGAACATCCCTCCAGCATCGCATATCACATAGAAATCAAATACTGCAGAGTCTTATCAGTAGACTGAACACTCTCTTCCCTATGTTTACCTGCAAACCAACCCTTGTCAAGCCATATATCAGCTTTCCCTCCACACAACTCACAACATTGTGATAGCTTATTTGAACACAAAGTCCCAGGTTATAAGACAGCAGCACTGGAAGTGCTATACATTTGCCAACGGAAGCTACGAAGGGGTGAAAACTGGTCTGAAAAAAAAATCCAATGGAGTGAAAGAGGGATCCAAAACAAGGAAGAATGACGAAATCTTGTGGTCAATCTTCGAATGCCACATGTCAATCTCAATGGAATTCCCATCCTTCATGCTAAACCTGTTGTCCTTTTTCCTATTCTGGTTGACCACAATTCTCAGAAGAATTCTTATACAGAAGAAAAGCTTTTTCTACAGAAAGCCAACTTCTTATCACAACATCTGACCAGTTCCATGGCAGGCAGAATAGTTAAGTCTGGAGTCCCACGGGGTACAGTAATTGGCTCTCTCTGTTTCTGTCCTGCATCAGTGAAGCTCCGGAGGTAGGCACACTCCACCTCAGACTTTTTGTTGATTATCGATTCATCTACAAAGAGGTCAAGACGTTCAATTCCCACCACATGTTTCTGGCAGATCTGAAGAGCTTGGAGGCCTGGGTAAATGAGGAAGAGTAAACTTTAACACAAGAAAACGTCAAATCATGTCCTTGGGCAGTATTTCCACTTCCCCTTTCCACCTATTTTGTGAACGAAAGTTTGTAATGGATCATTAATGGCACGAACGACATCATGAACAGCAGTATGCAATGGACCAATAAGAGAAGGTCTTAAATATTTTCCGGGCTCAACCTTTTTCTGAGTCAGACATGTTAGACATTTCCAACTTATTAATAACACAATGAATATCACGGACCTCCTGGCGCGGGGAACACTTAGTTCTCAGTACGTTTTAATAACACAAAGAAAACCAGTCACCATTGTTTCTTCTATAAAGGCTATTTCCATAATATTACACCCAGTGGTATTCATTATTATATTTTGCCAATCAGAACTAAAATATGTACCGGTTTTTATTAATGGAGCAGACAATCAAATGAAAAGGCTTTGATTATCTTCTCAAAATGAAAAACCAGTAAGGGAAAATTGGTTGAAAATGCAAATTAGGGCAAATTAATTTAAACCCATATATACAAGAATTCTGCGATGACCAATAAAGAATGCTTGAGTACTGAGATCAGTACAAAAAGTGGGATAGTTTAAAATTAGTGAATATATAAAGGTTTATTTGGTACATTTCAAAGCCCTAGTTATTTGACAAAGTAGTTGGAGAATGTCGCTTCAGAGGCAATGGGTAGGGACTGAAGGGAAATATAGTGAAAAACTGTGCCTGGCTTGGTTAACCACTAACCACTACAAAAGAATCTAATGAGACATTTATATATACTAACAGAAGTACCTGGCATTGCTCGGGTAAAAAACTGCAATTTAGTAGGCTAAAAGGGCCCTATCAAGATAATTGTGAGGTATTGCTCGATTAGAAATATGATGGTAGACCATTTCAGTTCAAAGAACTGCAACTACCTTGAAACTTGGGGTGTGGTATAGAAATTATAGGAAATTTAAACTTTGGAAATCTTACGAAAGATAATGTTAGAACTTCAAAAAAAAAAATGCTATGGCAATACATTGGCAAAAAAAAAGATTAAAAAAAAACAAAAAAAGGAAGTCCTCGAACCCTGGTCTCCCCTGTGACAGGGAAGAATACTCACCACTATACTATCGAAGACTTCTACAGTCAAGGAGATTACTTTAAGGTAAATAAACATTTTTAATTTAAAAAAAAGTTTTTATATTGTTTTATCTTTGTTTTGGAATTTATTTATTAAAATTAATCTTGAAATTTTTATATTTTTAATTTTATTCAAATTTTTGACTGGAGGCCTCCTTCATCTTGAAAAAGCGATTAGCTGTCCATTAACTTCCCAGAATATGACCTCCAAGCTCAGCCTTTATTTTTCAGATCCTCCCCGGGATAAAGATAAACTCACACTCCGAATTTCAGCTTCCTGGGTTCAGTAGTTTTCTCATAAATTTACTTCAAACAAACAAACACACTCACTTTATAACATACTACAATCATCTTTTTGAAATTTTTGGTTTATCAGGACTTTTTCAGAAGTTCTTGGACTCAGACAGTTCTGTTCAAAGAGAGATTTTTGTGACAGTGAGAAATTTCTTAATTGGAGGCTCTTTATGATCTCAAGCAATGGCTTTTCCTTTTGTAAAGTTTCAAAGCTTTTTCCCACTCAGCTTATCGAACCTGAAACTTTTTGTTCAAGGTGTAGGTGGGCTAACTACTAAGGAAGGGCTTTTCAATCTGCTACATAAGCCATATCATGCTATTCGTGTTGCAACACTTACTTCCAGCTCCAGGGCGAGATTTCAAGCATAACTTTGCAACAACATACATCATATGTTACTATGGTTGATAGACCAGTTTCGATAACACAAATGTCTCTAGATAGCAAGTTATGGTGCTTGGCCATCCTGCTGTTGCAGGGGTTTCATTGTATAAAATCATATATAACCCAGTCTTGGGGAGGACATCAATGGCCAGCAAAGCATGTTCGTCAAGCTTGCAGTAGATGTCAGCTAGCGAAAGATGTTTACATCAACCGTTTTGAAGTCTTAGTAGGGGCATCCATCAAGTTTCTTGTCAAGACGAGCAATGAGCAACTTTGCGAATCTTAAAGTCCTTATCTGAGACAGTAGTATAGAGCTCAAAATATTTAAAATTCGTAAGTTTGTTCAATGGTTTACCAAAAAGCGTATGGTTGGGCGCAAGTGCTTCAGAAGATATGAAATAAATCTTAAGGTCGTTGAAATAAAGCCCAACGCATGATACTGCATCTTTAAGTACATACAAGAGTACTTCAGCATTTCTTATGTTATTACTTGGAATGTTGAGATCATCTTCGACATTAAGATCAGTGATGTGTTCAACAAGGTGCCTTGAGCTTCTACGTGGTTATATTTGTAGATATTATAAATTATTTTTATCAAGCAATATGTGTAGAATGTAGTCTAATTATTAAACAATTAAGAATCGGACCAGTGTGTCCCTTTGAAGCACACCCAATACTATGTTAAAATAGTCTGTCCGTGAAGTTTTTTTTCTTTTTTTGTTTTAACGTCATTTTCCCCAGTGACTGGGACTCAAACGTGCCTCTCGTAGGGACTTGGTCTTGGCGATGAGAAATTTCTTCGCCGAATGCCCTTCCTGAGGCTAACCAGTGCTTTTTCATTTATAAAGGTTCCAAAGCCTTTTCGCCCGCTCGGGGAATCGAACCCGGAATCTTTTGGGTACGACGCAGCTGCACAAACCATTAAACCACGGGTCGTCTTAAAATAGTCTGATATTGACGAAGAGCTTAAAATTAAAATTTGGAGATGGCTTGGAAAACTGTCTTAGAGCTGTATTTAGCCATTCCGCTGTAATCAATCTTGTCGACTGACTATCAGCAGCTATTAGTTTTGTCAAATCAGAGGAAATGGAAGAAAAGCCGTGTTTGTGAAACAGTATTTATTTCAAGTAGTTAAATGCTCTGATCAAACGTGCTGCTTACTGATCCAGTCATTATACTTAAGAGTTGTCAAGGGTGATTTCCTAACCAGTCAGGCGCCAGTAAACCATGTAATTAATCCAATTTTTATTTAAAGGATGGCAAGATGGGATCATTTGCCCTCATTACAGAAAGTTGGCATTTGGAACTATCTCTCCCAAAAGAAGGCCTGTAGTAAGCTTCCCAGAGACATATTAAAAAAACGTTCAGAAAACTGTGTATCCCTCTGTAGACTATACTTTGGCAGTATAAAGGGAAAAGAATCACATGCAACGTTTTTCCATGCAGAGATAATGTATGCTACTTTGAGATCGATAAGCATGATCAACTGGCAGAACCATGTTTTCAACTCAAAACGATTCTGAGTCGTAAACAAAAAAGGACTTCATGTGCTATAACAAGGTATAAATTGAAAAATCATGTAGCAGACAATGAACATTTTGAAAAAAGAGCTGAGCAACTTTACAGGAAATTGATCAAATAACTAGCAGATCACTTTTCTAAATCCTAAAATTGTATGCAGCGGCGAAGCAAGAGAATATGTAGAAAAGAGGGACATTAGGATATGAGTTTGATAAACATTTCACTTTTATCTTACCCTTTCAAAAATACAAGGATTATGAATAGCTAATAACACATACTAATAATACGTAATAATAATACGTACTTTTGAATGATCCCTTTAACTAGCTTTGTCAATTTTTTACAGACTGAAGTTAATGAAAATAAATTGGTTGAGGTAACAAGATATTTGTTTCATTGTTCGCAACAGTGGGGCAGGTGGACTCAGTTACATCAATTTGTATAAAACAGTAGGGAAAAACAGATAGAATAGTAGCACTGTACCCCTATACCCAACTTAAGCAATGCGATTGCCTTTAGTAAGATTGCAATAGGAGCAGTCATTTGGGTTGACCTACCTTATTCACTAAGATAGAACCAAGGTTAGAAAGGATATCTGTGTCGGGAATATAAAAGAGGTCGGAGTTTGCTAAGTTTGTTTCACAATTGTAATAATTAGCTTGGGTAAATAAAACACTTTTTACACATACGTTGCTAAACGTTTGTTTTCTGGGGCAAATTTAGCCACTGATGACAAATGGGTTGAGATATTTAACAAAATATTTTATTTTTGTTAAGCAACTTGCAGATTTTCAAAATAACGATGCAAAATTACGTCTTTCTTCAACCAGCTCATAAATCTTCATCACTATGTCGTTAAGTATGTTATTTTTTATGTTTTCTGGGTCGGCGAATGCATTGAACAAATAAATTTTTAACAAATTCAGCATAGTAACTAGACGTGCAGGTACATTGTGTTAGAGAAGTACAGATTCAAGCATCAAACTTTATCAAATGACTACCAAAGAACACAGCATTTCAACTAAAATATTGTTTTTATTATGTTCAATGTCTGCATTTTATCCTAAATTTTTATACCCATGTCAACAACTTTACTCAGAATGATCTTTAAACCATCGTCTATTTCAACTTTCGGCTTTTGATCTCCTAGTTCAACGACGGTGACATTTTTCGATAGTGTATTTGCCGTTTGCCAACTTGATACCCCGACACTGACGAATGCCATGGACTATAGCCTGGCGTATAACTGATACACTTCACCGTTTCTGTTTCAACTAATGTTTTAGGAATGTCAATATTAACTAAAACTACTAACCGTCTATGACTTCTACACCATTCCAGTGTGTTCAGTGTCTTAATGAGGTTCTTTTATCTCTTCGAGTGGACACTTTTTCACCACGGATATCTTGCGCGGTGCCTTGATAGTTTCCATAAATTCATTCTGCAATATTCTCATTTCTTTCACTTCGTCTGAATTCTTACCCCACATTTAACGCCTTGGTGATTCGGTCGTAGGCAATTAGGCGAAAAATGTGATCACTTGGAGGCTATTGCTTGCAACAATTTTCTTCTGAGAAAGTGTCTGTATCGCAGGTGACATATCAGAAATTTTTAGTCCTTTTTTCACTTTCGCAAATTCAAATTCCTCAACAGCTTCCTCAACATCAATTTTCGTTTGAAAAAAATCCATTTCAAAAACATGCTTTTCCAGAGACTCTTGTTTTCTCCAATACTATCCTCCAGCTGAATAAAGGTAATTTTTGCTCGAGATGAAATGTCTCTTTTTCACACGTACTTCAGGTACCATGGCCTCTAAAAAGCCTTCATATCATTCCAGCATCATTCAAAACCAGATAGCCTTTCCTAAGCATTGATGCGCAGTAAATGCATTAATGGGAAAATGATCGATTCTCCATGAACTGCATAAATATTTGAGCACATGTTGAACCAGTTTGTTTTGTATGTAGATAGATACACCCAACAGCAGTTTGGCTGAATTCACGTTTACCAGTGAAACAAATAAGTGTTTTGTAGAATAACTTTGTTTCAAGTGGTGGTAGTCTATTTCACGAATCATATCAATGGGTTTGCTGCAAAACCCTGAAATCCTAAATAATCAATAATAAATAGCATCACAACAATAGCTTCACAATTAAAATTTGTGTATGGAGTGTATGGAGGCTTTGAGCTATGGGATCTGTATATTTTGTTGCCCAGTGAGAAGTTTAAAAGCTTCTAAACGTCAATATTTTGTTTAGGGTTTTGAAATACGTAGTCACAACTATGGTCTACACCATGTAGCACGAATGCACAGCATTTGATTGTCCGTTCTTTCCCAAACCCAAAATTTTGAAGCAATGTTGATCAGCCGCCGCCCTATATCACATACAAAAGCCGATAGGTTTATTTATCTCTTTACTGAAGTCTTCGACAGAGGTGACAGGCATTTCACTTTTAACTCGTATGCTACAGATCCATCGGCTGCTGAGTGATTGATGTTCTTTACGTAATCCATTGTTAACACTTTTATGGTCCTTGCTGGTAGTATGGTCGTCCTTTGGGTCATATAATCTGTGACCAGCAGCTTTTGTGATGTCATCTAGACCGACCGTTACAGTTGAATTGCCTTTATTAAAGATGTATCCTGCTGACATTCTCAAGTTCAGGTAAGATACATCTTGGAAATCCTGGTCCAAAGACTTCGGACTAGGAAACACATCATAAACGTCTTAGGTTGATCGCCTTTTCCTCGAGCAACCACTAATATCATCATCACTATCTTGGCTGGAGTCTTCATCTATATCTAGATCACTGGTTTCTTTCAAATCCTGCCCAAAAATGGGACTACCAGCATTGATAATAATAATAATAATTGATAATAATAATTGATAATAATACTAACATTGCAACTATGTAGGCCCTATGTAGAGCAATGAATCAAAAGTTGTCCGACTGTTTAACATTTGGTTTGAATTTTGAGTTATGGTAAGTCAATAGCAATCGGCTCATCTAGAGATGGCCCTATCGCATCAGACTGTTGTCGTGTTTTAATTGGTAATCTTTGTCGTAATGGGTTTATCGAAGGGTGGACCCATAGATACGTAGCCTTCGGTATCCATGACACTTTTATGGTACTCCAATTTCCAGGCGATGGTTTCATGTTTCCTGTTAGGTTCTATTGTTTTCTTGCGTATGATTTCCGACGTCTGCCTTTTAACAGTTCCCTTCTTTTGTCCAGATCACATTTTAGGAACTCTGCTTGTGCAGTTTGCCAAGTAAGATCCATGTCAATTGTCTTCACAGAAGGGTTGGCATCATGGAGTCAGATTTATACATGAGGAAAGTCATGTAGACGCTACTCCTTCTTAAGTTTCGATAGGTTGGACCAAAAAACATTTGAAATGACGATTTAGACATCATAATATGTGTGTGTCCAAGACATTGTGATTTTAAACAAACCAGCGTCCTTCAAATCATTAGAAATAGGAAAATTACAATGCATGATCAGTGATTGTTGGAATAATTATACCAAAACGTCAGAATTTGCCCCACATTAAAGAATACGGCGATTGCTTGGCGACATCCGCTTTAGTCATGAATTTACTTGGCGAAATCGGATTCAACGTCAAATATGGCTTCGGATTACTCCTGTTTCCTCCAAAATTTCGAGATATAACTACCCTCTAGTAATATCGTGATAATCCATTTAGCCCAGCTGCAACAAGCTTCCAATGAAACATTAACAAATTGGCAAGACTCAACGACAGGGAAAATTGAACAGAATTCATGCGGATTTCGAAGCAAAAATTGTTAAGGCGCGCATGCGCAATGAATTAAGACTTTTAAATGTTTCTGCCTGGTCCAGTTGACAACCATTCACTTTTTGTTTTTGTGGATTGTTATCAGGTGGGAAAGCTCGAGACAGAGGCTGAACATTGATCTGGTTGTCATATCAACTTTCAAAATGAGAAGATGGCGGCAACTGTAACAAGACCTGTTTTAACACACAGCACAGTGGATAAGCGAATACCAGTCATTAATAACGTTTTCACAGACAAAGATATCGAGGAAGATGTAAAAGTAAGACTTAAAGGCCATATCTTATAAAATGAAAGTGTCATATGTTAAAAATATAGTTGCTGACAGTCGTTTTTTAGATAACTTAGCTTCATTGCAATTTGTTTATGAATTGGTTGTATTTTGATTTGTTACTCTGAATTAAAATTTGACCCCAAATCAAATAAATTTTCTTGACCCCAAATAAAGTAAACTAGTTGTTTATAGCCTGAGTTACGATAATGCAGAGCACACACACATACGCACAAAAGCTTATTTTGAACCCATTAAAGTATATCAAATGACTGTTGCTAAATAAAACCTAGATGCTACTATTCCTTTCAGTGAAGCCAAAATTTTATTAAAAGGGTTGGTGGGACCATAGATTATTTTGATTTTCAATAAATATACGATCATGATCACGTCAGTTATCGACATTGTTGGTTCCGGTACATAAAAAACCTGAACAATTCAAGCAATTCTTTGAAGGGAAAAATTTACGTTGCTTTGGCATCTAAACACTTACTAAGTGTTTTTTTGCTGTTAATTGACAAAACGCAAGTAAAACAGTAGGCCATTCTTTTCTTACGTTTTCTTATTCTGTATTACTTTGACATAAATTTTAAAAAGTTAAATTTTATTCTTTTTGTTAAAATATTTGTTCTAGCTTTGCAAACCACTGAAATTTAATTCAGGGAGTACTCTTAGTCCAGAAGATTTATGGACGTTGTACGTTACAAAAATTAAAGTGAAATATGTTGAAATAAATATTAACATTCATAAAAAGGAGCAATTCATAGAAAAGCCAACTAATTCCAGATTGTAACTTCTGTTTTAGTAGTTTGGCATAATATATAAGCCTTTATTTGAGCCCTACATCAGTGATAGCACATCACTGTAGCTTAGTACAATACGTTTCAGTGGCTAACCAAATATTTTTCGAGTGGGCTTGTACAGACATCAGTGCAAGAAAGAATGATAAAGCTATATGTTCAGTTACCAACAAAACTTTCAAATCTTACCAGAGTAAAGAAATGTCAAGTGAAAGTACAACCAGATCCTAAAAGTAGGGTTAGTCAATATCACTTGCAGAATCATGATCAGTATGCCACTGGCGAGGCAGTAGAATATGCAGTTTTATNAAAGGAGCAATTCATAGAAAAGCCAACTAATTCCAGATTGTAACTTCTGTTTTAGTATTTTGGCATAATATATAAGCCTTTATTTGAGCCCTACATCAGTGATAGCACATCACTGTAGCTTAGTACAATACGTTTCAGTGGCTAACCAAATATTTTTCGAGTGGGCTTGTACAGACATCAGTGCAAGAAAGAATGATAAAGCTATATGTTCAGTTACCAACAAAACTTTCAAATCTTACCAGAGTAAAGAAATGTCAAGTGAAAGTACAACCAGATCCTAAAAGTAGGGTTAGTCAACATCACTGAGGCAGTGGAATATGCAGTTTTATGAGATAACCAGCAGATAAGCCCTGGCCTTGGTTTTGGATATTGCATTGGAATTAAAAAGAGACAGTTCTGTTCACTTGACATTAGATGCTTGGTAAATGTAAAGAAGGTAATTTAGTAAACAGACGAACCTGAGACAAGATGTGAAAGATAAAAGTGTACCTGGTAAGCTTCATAACTTTCTCCAAAATGGAATCAAGTCATTTTCTGGCAAATAAATTTCAGGCCTGTATCAGAATATCTGACTGTTCTGATATGATTACAACAATGAAGGGAATCAGAAAAGAAAGATAAGTTCTGACACACAATTACATTGTTATCAAAGCAAATTGTTCTGCTCTGAATTTGCTTAAATTGCTTCAGTATTGTGTTGTAACATTGGTTGCAACATTGAGTCCAGTTCTTATTTCCATTCCCAATGCACATCTGTTGCATGATGATCTCACTGTGGTTACTACATTGTAGGTCCTACAAATGAAGAGTACTTGATTAGTTTTATTTTCTTCATGCAAATAAACTCAGATGTTTTCAAGAATTTGGGGAAGAGGTCAAGTATGCATGTCACTACCTCACAAAGCACAGTAGATATACAGAAGATAAAGATTACTTTCAAAATCATGTTTCAGAATTTAACCAAGATGCTGCAGTGGAAGGTCAGTGTAAAAGAATGATTCAATCAATTTTGTTAATGTTGAGAACATTGAAAGAATTCAAAAGAATCAAAGGAAAAGTATGAGCCTAATGCCATTGTCTGTGGTGATGGTTGTTCTAATAAAAAAGCTAATAAATTTTGGTGATATTACTAAATGTCATAAAAAGTCCAGGGCCAGTAGAAAGCTTATCAGAAGAATAGAAAAAACGAGGATAACAGAAGTAGACCAAATTAGTGAACAATAAGTGAGCATAAATAACATGATTTGGGAAAGAAAAAATACTAAGCATTCTTTGATGGTTAGAATGAAGCATTATATATTTTTTGTAATAAATTTTACTAGAAAGAGAAGCAACATAGGTCAGGTAAAGTTGTTAGAAAAAAGGAAATGTGGGTAGTGACTTGCATCCCACAAAACATAAAAATAGTGATTGGAAAATTAATAATTCTTTTTTGGAATTTGTCTCTGTTAGTATAAGCATTGCTCTTAAGGTGAATGGTTTTTGGAAGGGTTAACAATGGAGCAAGAATGCAAACTGAATGTAGGAAGAATACTCCAGAGAGTTAGCTGAAAGAGAGTCTGAAAAGACCTTGATTTTTTGGGAAAGCAGGGTACCTGAAAACTTTACATTATGATTCTGAGAATGAAAAGTTCTTTATAAACATGGTTTTATCACTGTATGGTTGTGTCATATCATATCCAAAGAATAGTAATAACCCAGGTAACCTATAAATTAGCTACAGATAATCTACAAATTAATAGCAGAAACAGTAAACATGATGGTAATTATATCAAATTAAGGATTTCAGGATATCATTTTGAACTCCAAAATGGAGATGATGATAATGATGATGATACAGAATTAATTAACTCAGATTCATCAGGTAAGTCTGACATTAATGTAATGGGTAGGCTAAAGTGATAGTAGGAAACTAGCAATGCTCAGATATTATGTACTAACAATACAATTTTTCAGCAAGCAGATGCTAAATCATTTTGGAATTCATTAGGTACTCAGGGTCTGTTGTGGCTTATGTTAAAACCATACAGGTGCTTTAGCAAACATAAAGCTTACCAAAAAAAAACCAACCTCGCATCCATATTGTGAGTACTACCACACAATTTGGACTCTGATAAATGATCAGTGCAGTAAAACTGAATTTCCACTCCATTGTAGGTAAATGTTCTTGAACTGAGATTGTTTTGGCTTTTTGTCAGTTTTTGCTCCACAACCTAGTCTTGATGATAGTGTGAAAGATGGCTTTTCTATGGGGCTTAAAGGAAGTTTATAAAAATTTATTGACTCTGAGATTC
This sequence comes from Morbakka virulenta, assembly GCA_003991215.1. Taxonomy (NCBI): domain Eukaryota; kingdom Metazoa; phylum Cnidaria; class Cubozoa; order Carybdeida; family Carukiidae; genus Morbakka; species Morbakka virulenta. The sequence goes on from RDPX01000334.1 coordinate 757,037, forward strand.
TGTTTGTGAGTACTACTACAGCAGTTTTTGCAAATAACCATTCTTTTTAATATTAAATAACAACTTGAAATAAGGCTATGTAATTGCAAAGCCAATTGACTAACATGTGGTTGAGTCCAAAGTCAAAAATGATCACATAGTTATTTCATAAAGAAATATCAATATTGCTGAATGTGTCTGATGACTTTAATATCTACATTGGAAACAATGCAGAAGCGTATTTAGATTTTCACTTTGGAAGAGAGGATCAGTGTCATAACCTTAAAGGGGAAAGAATTAGAGTTTGTAATTGCACGTAACCTTGTTTTTTCAAGTCAACATTTTGCTAAATAAGAAAGCATTCACTACATTACCTTTTGGTGAAATCCAAAGCCAAACTGATTATATTCTAGTTAAGTGACAGACCTTAAAGTAAGAATATGATGTACAAGTTTTCTGAGATGAAAACTGTGTTACCCAACATAACCTTGTAATTGGCAATATCAAAATAACAAATAATGAAACCAAGGGTAAAATGTTTATACCAAAATGGTGCATATGGAAATTATAACACTTATGAAGCAGTAGAAGGTACTTGGCTGTTGGTTAAACATGGTGCTTTATCTGGTATGAAGGAGACCTATGATTGGATGAAAAAAGGATTTGGAGAAATCAGACAGGTTATTCTTCAGAAAAGATGACTGTGGAAGCTGTGGAAAGCTGGAATGAGAAATTATGAATATATTGCAGCTAAATGAAAAGTGCAACATTATATTAAAGCAGCTAAAAGAGATGCAGAAAAAATAAATTCCATATATGAAAGACAGTAAAGATAACATTTTTCATATTGCAAAGGTAATGTGCAAAAGCAATCAGATTAGAATTGGTGAGAAATTCATACAATATGATTATGGCAACCTATGCCTTCAAAAATTCATGTTCATTTCTTTGTCACTCATGCATAACTGTGAAAAAGCTACCAGGTTGGGAGCTGTAGCTAGTCCACCATCTTGCTTGGTCTTGGACTTTGTTAACATGGATTGGATTGGCCACAGTAATCCATTGCTTGATCCTGAACATCCAGGATCTTCTTGGATGCCCTCATTTTCTTTTGCCTTTCGCCTTTGTCTCTAAAACTGTCTTGGATAGCTTGTTGTGTTGTATGACATGACTGAACCTTTGCAGTTTTCTCCACTTTTCAATAATCATTTCAGTCTGGCCATTAAGGACAGTGTGGTTGTTAGCTGAGCCATGTTTTCATCTGTGGATGTTTTGTTGATGGTTGGGCCAAGGTACTTGAATATTTCAACCTCTTTTAGTGTCTGACCATTCATTTTGATCATGGTATGAGTGGTGGATGTGTCACTGTTCACCAATGTCTTCCTCTTCTCTGTGCTGATTTCCATTCTGTATATACTGACACTGTTGTTAAATCTGTTGGTGATGTCTTGGACCACTTCTCTCCTTGATGCCAATGGATTGACATCATTTTTAGACTTTAAGTTGCAGACCGTTTTTCCTTCTGCCATTACCGAGGTCTTATTGGCAAGAAGGGATTCCTGTGTGATGTTTTCAAGAAAGGTGTTGAAGAACACTGGGGATAAAGGACATCCATGTGAAAACCTGGAGGAAGTGTCTGCACAGGTAGTCAACAAGACCTGCTTCCCTGTACAGCTCCTGGGTCAGCTGTATAAGGTCATTGCCAAAGTTTGATTGATGTAGAACATATCACAGCACCTCATCCCACTCACAGTCATATGCTTTTTGACTAAATTGACTAAGTTGTGGTATGACTGTTATTGGGAATTCAAAGGACAGTCTCTCTGCAGTCCAAATGACTATCTGTTGGTCAAAACTTTTTTGTTGGGGGTTTTCAAGCAATAATGTCTCTAATGTTAGATCTTTTGGAAAAATTAAGTACAAGCTAATGAAGAATCAGAAATATAAATTTGATATTAATGATATGTTGAATATTGCAGTATTAACATGATACTGTGGCATTATTGATAGCTTTGAAGCCAATTGAAGGGGGCTATAATGTAATCTTTCATATTGTATGTACATATCTTTATATTGTACCTTATATTCTATCTTTGTCATTTTCATGAAGAGTAATCAGGATGCTTGACCCATGGTATAAAGATGTTAAAAATGCTTGAATAAAAAAATAATATGATGTGTTTCATCAAATATTATTAAAGGACCAAATAAAATATGTGGTACCTTTGCACAACAAAGCTCATCATTAATAAGTAGCTACTCATTTCAAGTTACATTTAATATGTCCATCAAACTTAAGATACATTATTATTGGTTTGCAGTTAGTGCATTTCAGTATGGGTTATTATGTTTTTACACTTTTCATTATTTTTGAAGTCAAGCTATAGCATAGGCATGAACTTATATTTTAAAGGATTATTAACATAATAGTTTAATAAATTTTTCATTGGTTGAAAAACAGAAGTAAAAGAATACATTTTTTCATTTGTTTTACTTTTTAAGATATATTTTTAGTCAAAATGTAAATTATGTTTAAAATCTAACCAAATTTTTATTGCACATTTAGTTCACTCTGTAATTAATGTATTTTATTTTTTAATTATGCAGCAGCTCCCAAAGCTCCCTGTTCCAAATATTGAAAAAGTGGTCAAACTTCTAACTGACAAGCATTCGGTATGTTCAATATTTATGTTTAATAATGGTATTTTAAGCAAATACCATTACCAATAATATAGATATTTATGTCTACCAATAGATTTAATATTTATTAATAATTTTGAATGATATTAGTAATTTTCATTTTGTATATCATGCAAATAGATCCAAATGGAAATTAATAGTGATAGCTTAGCTTGATATTTATATATAGTAATATTACTTTGAGTATATCCTTTTACTGTTGATAAGACTATTGATGCCAATAAATCAATTTGATATTTTTATGTAATTTCCTGGCATAAAAATAATTGACTATGTACATACATATCTATGTATATTAAGTATGATGCAATTGTACATTTCAATTTAGTCATTAAAGCATGGTTAAAAAACTTTGTAACCACACTTTGAAGACAATGTTTTACCTTTTAATTCCAAAACCCCCATATTTATGTTTAGACAATTCTGAAAATAAGAGCATTAATGTTTGCACCTTCTTCCATTGATTGAAAAATTTGCTTTAATATTAAAGGTATACAGAGAATGTTGAAATTCTGAGAACATTTTTGGGGCAGAATATCAAAGTTGATTCAATTTTAAAATTTGGTAATAGACTCATAAATCAAGGAACATTCCATTTATACAGTTTGCACTAATGTATCTGTGCATTATTAGACATAATTGTTTATGTCTTCTCAATTATTTCAAGCTTGATGCTTCCATTTTGTTATTATGATACACACTACTTCCCTCTCTAAATGTGATATTGATTTAAATCTGTTTTTCTGTATTAATTCGTTTCCAATGGTTTGTAGCTGGTGAAAAGTCTGCTGGTAGTACACCTCTGTGTTCACTATTCAATCCTGCTTTATCTGTAATTAAAAGCATTTTTGACTAGCCTCCTATTTACAGTCCTTTAACAAATATACTCAGGGTTTTATTTAAAATATTCAAGCCAGTTTGGGCCATTGATGTGTGTGTAGAGGTAGCACCCTATGTGACTTGCAAGCTGTCTCATGGTATTAAAGGATGGATGAGCATGTCTGGTATTCACACATCCTCTCAATTCTTCATGTTTGGCTGCAAGGACCATACCCTGGTAAACCACTTCAGCTGGCAGACTAAAGCACATGAAGGTACCTGCTGCCCCGCAGGTCTAGTCAGTGAACAGACAAAGGCTAGGCCCACCACTTATAACTGTGGTTAGTGTTAGGAAGGGCATCAAACTGTAAAAATCTGGTCCATATAAAACTATGACAGTCAGCAAAAATGTATATAATGAAAATAAGACCAGCGACACAAGTGCTGTTGGGGGCATAAACAGTATGAACAGAAGTGGTCTGGCCAGATTGTCACCATACAAAGTCCCACAGCAGGATTTTAGATTGGCATTTCTCAAAAATGACATGAGTGGCAGAGCAGAAGAAGTTAAAAGTAGTCAAAATAGTATCAAAAAGAAAGATTGACTTGTGCTGCTTGCAAGAGACAAGGTGGAGAGGTGGCTTTTCTAGGATTATTCAAGGCAAGGACTCAAAATACAAGTTCATTTCACCTGGGAATAAGCAATGCACAGTGGGTGTTGGAATTCTTCTAGTAGAGAAGTGGGTGGAAAAGGCATTTGAGGTAGAACAGATACCAGATAGAATCCTCTTCATCAAACTGCTATTAGGTAGCTCTGTTCTCACTTTGTGCATCTTTGCCCCATAAATGTGCCTCATTGATGCAGAAAAGGATAACTTGTATGAAGAATTGAAAGAAGTTATCTTTTAAGTGTCAGGCAGAGATTTTCTGTTTCCATGTGAAGATTGGAATTGACACATAGGTAAGGCTGCTGATGGCTTTTCAGAGGAATGTGGTGGGTATGAGTTTGGAACCCAAAATACCAAGGGTGAGAGAATACTGGAATTTGCAATGGCAAATAGTTTACTTATTGGCAATGTCTGGTTCTCAAAGCAAGCTGACTACCTAATATCATGTAAGCCTGGTGGTGCTAAAACATGAGTAGACTATATTTTACTAAAAAAGAGGAATCTCAAGCTGTTAAAGAATATCAAGATCATTCAAGAAGAAGAATGTGCAGCCCAGCATAGGCTACTAGTTTGCAATTTCCAAGCCACAATATGATCTGTTGCACACCATAAATTCTGGCCTAAGCTGAGACTTTGGAGACTGAAGGATCAGCATGTTCAAAAGAAATTCTAGGGTACTTTTGTTGAGGTCACGAGTGATTTTAAAATGGCTGGTGTGGAGTATAGCTGTTGTCAACTGAAAAATGGTCTCCTAAGTAGTGCTACTAGTGTTTGCAGCCATACGAAGAAACATCAATGGAGGAAAGAGACCTGGTGGTGGGACAAGGGAGAAAACCCTACAATACAGAAGAAGAGGAGCTATTACAAGGTCTTGGTAAAGGTAGAAAGTAGAGAGGAATACTCTGGGCCAGAAATATAGCAAAAAGAGTCTTATTCTTAGCTAAGTGAGCAGCTGCCACATGCAAGTTCAGTGACATAGATCCAAAGGAAAGTTCTTTCTTCAAGGTTGCAAAATAGACGAGAAGAAGTAATCAGGATATTATTAGAGAGAAATGTATTAAAGATGATGATGGACAACTCTGTCTGGACAATGTAGACAAGCACAGGCCTGGCAACAATACAATGAAAGATTACTGAACACCGAATTTCCCTGAAGCCCAGACCATCTTACCAAGGAACCTCCGGTCCAGGCCTGCCAATTGAAGTTAGCTTATTTATGATAGCAAGAGCCTTAAAGAAAATTAAAAATGGCAAGGCAGCAGGCTCATCATTTCTGTATTGTCATAGAAATGATGAAGTCATCAGGAAGTATTGGAAGTCAGATCACAGCAGACATAGCATATACCTTCATCAGAGAAGAGCATACTCTGGAGAGCTGGGAAGAGAACTTTATCGTGAACTGCTTCAAGGGCAAAACTGACACTTGAATCAGAGGAAAAGCAGTTTGGTTTCATACCTGGTAGAGGCACAACTGATGCCATCTTTATGTTACTTCAAATGCAAGGAAAGTGACTTGGTGCTGATTAAAGACTACATGACATTTGTTGACTTAGAGAAAGCCTTTGACAGAGTGCCTAGAGAGGTGCTATAGTGGGGAATGCAGCAAGTCAGAGTAGAGGAATAGCTCATTTGACTAGTACAATGAATGCACTGCAATGCAAAGAGTAGAGTATGGGTGGATGACCAATGTAATGGTGACTTCATTGTGGCAGTTGGAGTTCATCAGNCAGCAGACATAGCATATACCTTCATCAGAGAAGAGCATACTCTGGAGAGCTGGGAAGAGAACTTTATCGTGAACTGCTTCAAGGGCAAAACTGACACTTGAATCAGAGGCAATTAAAGAGTCCTGAAGCTTTTGGAACAAACAATGCTAGTTTTGGAAGGAGTGACTGACAGCATTATCAGACAGCAAGTGGACATCTATGAAAAGCAGTTTGGTTTCATACCTGGTAGAGGCACAACTGATGCCATCTTTATGTTACTTCAAATGCAAGGAAAGTGACTTGGTGCTGATTAAAGACTACATGACATTTGTTGACTTAGAGAAAGCCTTTGACAGAGTCCCTAGAGAGGTGCTATAGTGGGGAATGCAGCAAGTCAGAGTAGAGGAATAGCTCATTTGACTAGTACAATGAATGCACTGCAATGCAAAGAGTAGAGTATGGGTGGATGACCCATGTAATGGTGACTTCAGTGTGGAAGTTGGAGTTCATCAGGGTTCAGTTCTCAGTCCACTGTTGTTCATCATTATGCTTGAGGCCTTGTCCAGAGAGTTCTGTACAGGGTGCCCATGGGAACTATTGTATGTAGATGATTTGGTCATCATTGCAGAATCTCTTGACCAACTGCAGGTGAAGTTGAAAGCATGGAAAAATTAACTGGAATCTAAAGGATTGATAATAAATTTTTCAAAAACAAAGGTGATAGTCAGTGGCCCTGACCTAAATTCTTTAAAAGATACAGGAAAATAGCCTTGTGCCATGTATAGAAGCGATGTAAGGTCCAGTGTCATACTATGTAGTTCATGGTCTGTATGGGTGCACAAAAATTGTAGCAGTCTGAAAGGAAAGTTAACTCTTGATGCAAACTACAAGTGGTGGCAACACACTGGAAGTACTAGACTTTTACTGTTATCTTAGTTCAACAGTCAGAGTGAAGTCCAGTTGGAAGAAGTTTTGAGAACTGCTACCTATACTAACATTGCAGGCCATTCCCTTAGCCACCAGGGGTAGAGTATATACCAGCTGTGTTAGGAATGTGCTCTTGTATGGTAGTGAATGCTGGGTCCTCACCCAGTCCTCTCTTGCATGTCTACAGCACAATGATAGGGTTATGATCAGATGAATGTGCAGCGTCAAACCAGGACAAGCCCAGTACATTGGATCAGATACCATGCTGAGAGAACTTCACCTCAAAAAATTTGACAAGCACCTAAGAATGAATTGGTTAAGTTGGTTTGGCCATATTGAAAGAAGCAATTCTTGGATAAACAAAAGTACAAAAGTGGAGTAACCACAAGAAAGCTGGTCGGCCAAAGAAGACATGGGTCCAGACAGTGACACAAGATCATGACACAAGTCATGGAAGATGGACACAGTTGATCCACAAAGCCATGTTGCATGGAGACACTGCCTGTATTCTGTAAGAAACCATGACACCCTGAACAAAGGAACCACAATGTTTAAAATGGATAGAAGAAGAAGAAGAAAAAGAAGTTCAGCCTTAGACAGACACCATTTTAATGGGCATTTTCTTATTGTCTTGGTGTAGATGAAGAATAGAAAAAATTATTATGGTTGTTCAGCTTTTCAGTTACTGCATTTTACTTGTATGACTATGTATGTATGTATGTATGTATGTATGTATGTATGTATGTATGTATGTATGTAGGTATGTACATATGTATCTATCTATCTATCTATCTATCTATCTATCTATCTATATCTCTCTATCCGTCTATCTATCTATCCATCTATCTATCTGTCTATCTCTCTATCTATCTATCTATCTATCTATCTATCTATCTATATCTCTCTATCCATCCATCTGTCTGTCTGTCTATCTATCCATCTATCTATCTATTTATCTATCTATCTAGCTAGCTAGCTAGCTATCTATCTATCTATCTATCTATCTATCTATCTATCTATCTATCTATCTATCTATCTATGATTATTTATCCATGCATGTGAAACATCATCATTTAGGGCATCAGGTTGTCCCTTGTTCTGCCAACATCCCCTCTCTCCAACATGCCCTCTCTCCAACATGCCCTCTTCCCTTTCCCTCTGCTCGCCTTCTTCCTTACTCTTTTTATTAAGAGAAAAACATTTTCTTAAAGAGTAAATCAACAGCGTAGGCCCTTGTTTGGGTTTGGAAGGGCTCTGTTCATAGTGTGATAGTCTTTCTTTCCACACTTTTCCTATCTGTATGCTTGTAGGTTTATATATTCTAGCATTATTACTGTTATGAAAATCTTGTGAGTTTAGAAACCATCCTGTATCAAGATGTATATTGAGTGGGTGTCTAGATTCATTTAATTTTTTTATTTCTAGCAATGACATCTCGACTGGAGTTAGGTGATGCTCTCCTGGCTAGTCTGTAGAAAACTGTCAGGCATCTTACTTTGGGTGTGCAAGTATTTAAGTATGCATTGTTTAGCCCAACACACATCTTTTAAGTGTGGAATGATCTTTTCCATATTGGTGCATGATATTCTGTGGTGGAATGGCTTGGTGCTAAGACTGCTTGCTTCAGATTTTTTTGCATATGCTTTCCACACAGTAGTTACCAGCTTGCCGAGGAGGCTATTTTTTGTTGCCACATTCTTTTGAACTCTTTTCCCAAATTTTCAAAAATCAGTTGTTTGACCTTGTCTTTGTTGTGATTTTGTGATTTCACTTGCATTCTCACCCATAAATCAGAATCATTAAAAATGATTGTGATTTATGGAAGACAGGGTCTGATAGCTGGTTTTAGGTTGAACAAATCCGATATTTTATCTGATTTCTAACCTATAAATTTTCGGAATTTGTTTCACTAGGCTAATCTGACCCTAGGGATGACTACCAACTCTGTAAACTCAGGAGTCCGTATGGAAAATTTAAGGGCCAGTTTTAGGTCAATAGTAGCTTTATTTTGTTAAACATATATTTATGCTATTTCTGTAATCACCGGACAGTTAGATACACTATTACTAGTGATAGATATTCTAATGAGGCCTCTTTGTGTTATGTTGTTATATAAAGAGAAATTTAGTTAAAGTCATGGCATAAAGTAAAACGTTATGAAATAGTTCACAAGTTAAAATAATAGATCAGCTAGAGGGCGTAGCATTGTTATTTTGTGATAATTAAAGTTGGGGTTTTGTTAATGTTGCTAGTATCACCGTTTTTAACCGAAGATTAGGAAACCTTTACTTCTAAATATTTGCTCTTGAGTACTGTTATATCCAGAAAAATGTAATTTTTAGTTGTATATTCATATTTCTTTTCTTAGAAAAATCTCATTTCAAGGCACAGGAATGCTGTCAAGAGACTTACAAAATACTTTTCAAATGGCTTTGTATCCTTTTGATTGATAGTGTTTGCACTTTATTATTATTAAAAAAAGCAATTCAATTTTTTTATTTTTCTTTATATATGCGGCGTGATGTTAGGCTTTGTTTATTATTTCCTTTTGTTTGTATTTCAAATAACAGCAGACATTCACTATTTGACAAGCGTAATGGATTGAACATGTTTATAGCAAATGTGGATTAAACAAATTGAAAACACTTTAAACAGCATTTATCTGTAGTAATAAGTAATTTAAGTATCTCTTGAAACTTAGCTGGGTAAAAGCTACGACTCATGAAATGATAAAGCTCCTATATCTATGGCTTCCACTAGAATTACTTTAACATCTGTTTTCTAATTTTGTTTTCGGTTCAATGAATCATAGTAGGAGAGAGATGAAGTTGCCAGGGCTCGTAGTTTAGCAGGTTTACATTTCCACTCCAAGTGAAGGGATAGAAGTGAATATGACCAGATATTTCTCTTTGTACGTGACCTAGTAAGCTTCTTAGGACACATCATGAGAAAGGAGTGACTAGAAGAAATAGCAATAAAAGGGAAAATACAAGGAAAAAAGAAGCAGAGGCAAAAGGCGAGTGACGTGAATAAGCAGTTTGAGAGACTGACTGGGGGGAACATGGCTTCCATCATGGTGGTGCAGAACTTGTAGGAATAATAAGAGTTAGAAGAATTAGGAATAAATGGAAAAATAGAAGGAAAAAGAAGCAGAGGCAAAAGACGAGTNAGGTTTACATTTCCACTCCAAGTGAAGGGATAGAAGTGAATATGACCAGATATTTCTCTTTGTACGTGACCTAGTAAGCTTCTTAGGACACATCATGAGAAAGGAGTGACTAGAAGAAATAGCAATAAAAGGGAAAATACAAGGAAAAAAGAAGCAGAGGCAAAAGGCGAGTGACGTGAATAAGCAGTTTGAGAGACTGACTGGGGGGAACATGGCTTCCATCATGGTGGTGCAGAACTTGTAGGAATAATAAGAGTTAGAAGAATTAGGAATAAATGGAAAAATAGAAGGAAAAAGAAGCAGAGGCAAAAGACGAGTAATGTGGATGAGCAGTGAGAGACTGGCTGGAGGGGTATGGCTTCCATCATGGTGGTGCAGAACTTGTACGAATGGTGAGATTTAGTAGATTGAGGCAGGAAATGATCGCCTATGTCCACACTGAATACGGCACCGCAATGTAGTTGTGTTTCCGGGTTGAGCATATCTCGAGTCTGCTTTTAAACGAAATAAAACTCACAGTTTTGCAGCTAAAATAACACAGATAAAGTCCGATCGACCACAAAGTGATAATTCCAAACCAATTCAATTGTTAATTCTCTGAAAAAAGTATTTATAAAAAAATGAAACTTATGAATATGTATTCATGAACTCTGAACTAACTCAACACGTGCACATCAACGAATGAACGCGCCAAAAAACAGTTGAACAGAAGAAAGAAACGTGGAAACAGTAATCAGCAGTAACTCCAATGACATGACCAATCACATGACTGTAACATTTACCTATTTTTGCTCCATCCTATTTTTACTCCAACACTTAAGAAGAAGAAGATACGATCTACAGTTTCCAAGACTAAAGAAAGGCTTCATTATTTTGAATGCACAGCAGTAGCAGCCAGTTTCTTCAGATAAGTATTTTTTTCCATGATAACTGTTTTCATTTGTTCATTCTTTATTTACTTACACACGGGCAGCATTGCAAAGCTGTCTCTAGGAGGCTGGAATATAATTTTCGAAACTTATCAGCTGTGTCCTTAGTAAGTGGCCTAGACTCAATCGAAAATAAACAAAAACTGAAATTTCTAGAAATATTGAAAAGTTCGTCGGTTAAATGTTGTTGTCGCTTAATGATTTGGTTAGTTAAAACTTTGATCACTTTTCACCGACCAACTTTTCACTGATAAGGTAATAAATAAGAGTAAAAATAAGATGAGGACTGCCTTAATGGGTATAATTTAGTCACCCTCCCCCCTCCCCAACATTGTATTCAAGTTTTTAATCTGCTCGGTGGTTGTCAAGTGGACAACTGAGTAACGATTTAATATATAACTGGTGAAGACAGAAGTACTAGTGAAATGACTCATACAACATACTATGTAATGCATAAGGTCCAAGTGTAAAAGTGAACAAGAGAAAAGATGGATAAAATACCAGCAACATGTTAGAGTTTAGTTTACACCCAAAAATGAGGTGTACCTGTATATCTTACGACTAAATCGGGGACGTAAGCACCGATGGGGGGGGGGGGGCCATTACCTCTTAACTTTTTGGCAAACTATGCTTTAGTGCCCTTTCCAAACCCAAACGTGCCCCTTTTGCATAATCCTTTGCCTAAATTCTCAACTAAGATAAGACCCAGAACTACCCAGAACGATATTTGTAATCAAGGCTTTCCATGAGGAGGATTGTCAGCATTGTTTTCACAACTTTGCATTATCTCTTGATCAGACTTTGCCATTGTCGGTCATCTGTATTGAAAGAATAAACAGGAAATCATAATGGACACAGTGCTGACATGTGCGGTTCATGCACGGATTATAAGTAGTGTGATGTATTTTCATTCAGGAAACTACTTCAAAAACCCCGAGGATCTCAGTCAGATAGTCATAATATCTGGATTTGGCAAAAATGAAACAAGTAGAAGATCTTGCAAACAAATTAGAAGAGCTTTATGGGAGTGGTCATGTGCCCATTTTTGGAGCTTGCCCCCACTTTTTAGACGCATCCTCGTCCCTGGACTGAATACGAGTGTTTCACGTCCTATCAACTGATCAATACTACTATTTTAAAGGATCGTACTATAGATATTACGTCATAAAATTATAACTAATCTAAGGAAAATTATGACCCAACAAATTTAGAGGACGCACATTTCTTAATTGACTTGGACAATGGTGACGCAACACTTTTACAAAATTTTTTCACTTATCACAGTTCCTACAAGATTACCTTTATTGCCAATGAAATTAACCAATGACATGACGAGGAGCTGGAGAATACCATACGTAAACAGCAAAAACAAAGTGAAATGCAAGAATATAGCTGTACATGATCCAATGTGAAGTTAAAGGGGATTGAATCGAAAAATTTAATGCCAACAAACTGAATTAAGAGTCTGTGGTACAGTACAGGATAGTTTTAGATACTTTAGAAGAAATATTAGACTTCTCAAGATGTTAGAAAAGCATGGTTGAATCAGTTAAAAATCAATGACAGAAGAATTTGTCACAGCATTGTATATTTACAAAGGAGCGAGAACAGTTCCGTACTTTACATAGATATAGATTTATTTAAGGATTTTAAGCCATGATTGCTTTACTTCATAAATAATTCTTATGCAAACGGTTTAATTATCTTCATATAAAAAGGCTGCAAACTTGCATCCAATACACTATAACTGGTTAAGTTTTTTTGGAATTTTTATTATACACAGGACAGAGTGAACAATGCATAAACAAATACTACACACAAATGTTTTTTAGGACGGCGTGTGAAAGATTGCTTTTCCGCTGATCACTCTAGGACGCCTTTCTTGTGAAACACGACGTATCTTAGAAACGTGTTATTTTATTTACTATATTACCATCAGTGAATGTTGGGGTATTTAATGAACATATTAAGTTTCGGTGAGGAGCCGTGGCTTAATGATTAGAGCAACTGCACCGTAACCAAGAATTCCGGGTTCGATTCCCGTGCGGGCGACTTTCACGATAGAAAAAGCCATTGGTTGGCGTCAGGAAGCGCATCTGTCCAAGAAATTCCTCACTGCCGAATCCAAGTCCCTGTGAAGGGCTCCGTCTGAGCTCCAGTTATGTGGTTTTTATTTTGACTTAACTGTATTTTAACAGCTTTTGAAAGACATTAAGAATGTTTCAAATATTGTTGCTGCTTGCACAGAGAAGATAAATATTGATTCTATTTACGAGAGTTGCATTATTGATGTTTTAAAATGTTTAAGGTAAGAGATCAACATATTATTCATTTACAATGAAGTATCATTTGTAACTTCTATGCTTTGCAATATGCTCCATACTAAAATGGTGACATATTTGCATACAAAGGTTGTACATGAAGGGGCTAAGATTGTACATGAAGGGGTTAAATAATGGATGACAGAACCTATAACATAATATCCTTATATATGTGACAACCTTTCTTCATTTTAATACTTAAAATCAGTTGGTGAGTAAGTTACCTGTCCAGTCTTCAGGCATAAATACGTTATGAATTTAGCCCCAAACTACTGTAGAGGTATTAAAACTGATACTAATGTCCAGAAAATTGTGTTATTAAACTTTTATTGAATTTTATTCATTATTTATTCTTTTGCTTATTCTTTAATTTATTTATTTATTATTTTTTAAATTTGGATAGTTAAGGTGCATTAAAGTGTAAAAGTAACATATAATAGAGCCAGCCTTCTTTCTGTATATTTACAAAACTGCTTTTGATTTTCAACAAGATAATTAATATAGTTGTATGATCTTTGGGTAAAAATTCCAAGATCCACAGAGGTTTCTATACTCCTTTCTTCTTCAAAATTTTATTTAACTGTAAGAGTAGCTCTCTTTCGATCGATTTTCCCTAATTTTGAATTAAAGTGGCTTCAGACGTACTGTCATTGGGTTTCTTTTACATTTTTTGTTATTTCCGTCACTTTCTTGTTTTAGTGCTTCAGCACACACTAGAGGCACACTCCTTTTTAGGAATGAAACATCTTTTGCAAGTTTACATTTTTAAAAGATATCTTTTGAAATTAAAAAAATTGTTTGTATAATTTCTTTTGTAGATGCCCATTTCTGAAAGAAAATATGTCCGACGAGGAAAAATATCTTGAAGATGCTATTCTTTGTGCATCAGAAATAGGTATAATTCTACTTTGGTTTATAGTAGGAAACAAAAATGTACAAGTTTATTGAGGGTAGCGTATTTAATCTTCTCTTTTTTTTATCCAGTCCGAAATGCCTACAACAAAACTGGTCAGACTCTCTTAAGACAAAGTAGTCTGACGGAAAAAACACGGAATGGAGGTTAATGTACGGCATGTTACTCGAAACAGAATCGCTTTGACCATGGATGTTGCTACCATCCATCGCATATACGTCCTCGCCTTATCACTTGCCCTTGTAAAAAATTATGATACGTTTATGCTAGTTTTAGAACTTTACGGAGAAAATGCCGTTATTGCAACCCTGGACAGGTTTTTGGTCACCCATCTAGAACAATCTTGCGATAGCTTGTACTTGTTTGTGGAGCCGCTGATAAATTTGTTTCGTGAACTTTTGTAACTTTTTGCTGTTGTTTTGCGATTTGGATCTTCGGGGAAAATGGACAAAGAACAATCTGATGGAAGTTGGAGAGGTGCAAGTTTTCATCCTGCACAAAGAAAGGCATTTAGAGTTACGTTTCAGACGACTAAGCAAGGCATTCGGATGAAAATCTTGCAAGTCTGAGGCTAAGCCAAGGCAAGCCCTACGGATGGAAAGGAAGATTGATTTTCTTTAAGAAATAACATGGACATCCAAACAAAGAAGTGGAGTGCTTTTTTTTTGATAAATCAACAATGCAGAAATTTGCAGCATCTTTTATTGTCATCGTCTCAAAGCTTTTTGCGAATTATTGTCGTGAAATGAATCCAATTTTATTGAGTAACTTTAATTTTCAGTACCCCTTTTATCCTGTCAACGTTGCTCTGTTTTTTTAAAATAAGTTCGAAGGTTTGGTTTTTTCTGTGAGGTCATTTCTCCCATTGGTTTTGCAAGGGGGTTTTACTAGAATATTTTAAAATTTCATGTTCAGTAATCATTTTTGGTGCTGGCTAGTAAATTTTCGTGAGATTTGAAGGATTTTGCCGCTCAGGAATACTTCTGTCCGCGGAAGTATTTTTGAGATGTTTTTTCTTTATTAACGTAAACATAAATTTGTAATGAATTGAATGGGCTGCAATGTTGTCAATCTTGCCACCTTGTCATTCTATTTCTGAAGGACAAAAGATAGAGGAGTCAACAGAAAATGTTATTCTTCAATTTGCCAATTCAATAGGCTTGCTCTATACCTATTCATCGGATTTAGCTAATATATCAGCATTGGGTAAGTCAATGTTGTTGTAACATTACCAGTTTTGTCAAGTTATGCTATGCAAGTTCATAGTATTAGTATTTGTATTTGTATTAGTATTAGTATTTGTATTAGAATTAGTATTAGTATTAGTATTAGTATTAGTATTACTATTAGTATCAGTATTAGTATTAGTATTAGTATTAGTATTAGTATTAGTATTAGTATTAGTATTAGTATTAGTATTA
>RDPX01000334.1:777368-792805 GCA_003991215.1 Morbakka virulenta
TGTAGTCCCATTGATTGCTTTTTTGTCGTCAGCCCATCAGATTGCAATTCCTGTGTCTCTGACAAATGCAGGAGTCCCCAGGAAGCTCTCAGAGGGAGGGGGGTGACAGCAAGCAGGGTTTCTGCTTGAATGTTTTGGTAGGTGTGGTAGTGTGGATATGAAAGTGTTCCACAGTCATTGGAGAACCGTCGCAGTGGTACACTGTAGAATCGCAAAAGTGGAATTTACTGTTTTCTGAGTCTGCAATGGCCTGTTTACAGAAAAAATACCCATCTTCTACTCTAAGAAACAAGTAGAAGATGGATATTTTTGCTGAAGCCTGATTGTCCTTGAAGCCATCTTTTCTTTTATCATGCTCTCAGCTTCTTTAAACTGACTTTCTTATTCTCTTGTGTTAGTTTCCCCTCTGCCTTACCTAGCCTGTCTGGCACTTAACTGTCAGTGATGTTTTGGTGTGTTAGAATCTACTGGATGCCCATAGTAGAAACAAGTGTATTCAGTTCTTTATATATCAGTCTTCTGAAGAGCATGGAGAGTAAACGTGCATGAGCTGACAACTTTGAGATGTCTGGCAGTGACCTTTTCTGATATTTTTACAGAGCGTTGTATAAGCTCTCTGAAGTGCCTCTGCCTTCCCTTGTAATTTGTCCAGAATGTCTCTCAGTTAGAATGGCTTGCATGGTGGATATTTTAGTTTTAAATGATCTTTTGATGTGATGAAGATTTATCCACTTCCATTACTAGTTGCCTTTTCTGCTAAGGCATCAGTATAAGCATGTTCAGTGTATTCAAGTGTCACTGCCTTGCTCTCCACTTCTGATAGCTTGCCTTCCGTGAGAATACCAGAAATGCTGATATGTGCAAACTGCTTCCTTTCAAAGACTAGTACTGTATAATGTTTTCGGAGTTACTCGTTTGCTGCAACAGTTCATGATCCTGTTTCTTCAGCCTTCAGGCATTGCGTGCAAAGCTCCTTCGTTTCAGCCCGCATTTGATGAGCTCTGGTATTCTTCTGTGTATTGGATGGTTCCTAATTCGTTAGAATTTGACTGCTTATATCAGGACTTCGGTGCCTCTTGCTTTCAAGGGAACGTGGATTGGACTTGAATTGATTGCAGCAGTGGTGATTCGCGATGATTAATTCTGACCCCTGGAGACTTTGTTGAAACTTGTCTTTGACACTGACACCAAGCACCTAAATCATGTATTTTTGGGGTGGTTTCACTCCTCCAAGGTAAGGTTTGTTCTGAATCTCGTGGCCTGTTGCCCGGTATGTTCCAGAGAGCATTTTCATCAGCGTTGTTTGGAGTGGAGCTCTTGCTGTCCATTTGCCAGACTGTCTTTTCCAGGGTTTTTTTGTGGAGGAGGGGGGGGGGGTCAGAAGTGATTTATAAAAATATTGATGCTTGTCCATGAAAAGGTTGCGACCATTCACCTGAATATGAGTCCATTGTTCGTTTGTGGCCAAGCTGAAGAGATTCTTTCGAGTACATACTTTCTTCAATAACACATTAATGAATGCAGAACTGATAGTTGTGAACGACAATCTGTTTAATTTTCTTATTACTGTCTTGATGTGAAACAAAAAAGGCTAGTGAATTGGGGTCAGTGGTTAGTGGTTATTCTTTTACAATGGAAGCTTACGATGTATGGTTAAAATAAAGATCACCCAAATTTATGGCCAGAAATTGTGATAAAATCAAATGTATGTTTACTCGCACTGAGGAGTTAAACACCCCCTCATAATCTTTACCTTTAATGTACCAATACAGAGATCGTTTGTTTTTGAATTCGTTGTATTGACACGAATAGCTTTGCGTGATAATATCCATATTTGTAAAATTCCACGTTTGTGTGCGTGTTTGTGACTTTCTGTGAGGCTGCGTGCCTGTTCCTAATGGAATTGCACACCTTAAGAGGCGTCGAAACCCAGCGTCTCACATGGGCTACATTATTGTTTCGATAGGATCGCTAGGACGTTCAACATAGGTTTTATGGATCCAGGGTTTGAGCTGTATTGAGGGATATACTAGCACAGACAAGGAAGAGATTAGCGTTTATGTCGCACTGAAGAATTTGAAACCAAGTATATATCTGCTATGAATATCTAAATAATATGAAAGCAATATGAATGTAAAGAAACTGCACTAAAATATTAATCAAGGTATAAACGCATATGGCTTTCTAATTTCTCATCACATTAACTTAAAATTGATTGTGCTTACATATTTTACACGCGTCTCAAACTGTTAAATTGGATTCCATATTAGGAAAAAAATATATTTGTGGTGTTTCTCTTTTTCTTCAGAGCCTTACAAACATTACATTATTGGATACACGTTTAGAAATTATGCAGACGTTGCAGCAATTATCAGACTCCAGTAAGGAATATTATTTTCCTCTTTTTCATGTTTTGATTATGTTTTTTTTGTTAGCTTATTCGAACATTGTTCAGGCAAGCAAAACATTTTTAGTACATGTTTAAAAACCAGAAACCAGAAAAAACCCCGGAAAGAATGAGCATTTTAAGTTAATTGGCAGATTTTGACTTTGTCGGGCTCTAGTATCACTTTGTGTGAAGTACTACTGCCGTCTTTGGTCTAATGCAAGTGTCTGCTTTCACTATATTTTAGGCGTGATTCATATTGTATGATCTCACGTGCGTGTCTCTCTTTGCAACTAATGTGTTATTGTCAATCTTTGCTCTCATTCTGTGTAATTTATGGGTACTTCTCAATAGAGCAGTTGAACCTAATTTAAGGAAAGATAAAGTAGTTATTGTGGCCTAGCATTATTATTATCTAATTCATATTCATTATTGTCATGATTACCGTCACCATTATCATATTAACTTTGAAAATATTTTTTTAACTTAGTTAACTTCTGCATTTTGTAATTACTGATGCACCTATCTGTTTTGAAATTATAAGTTAATGGTCATAAGAAAAGTATTCGTTCCTTGGAATACTTATCTTCCAGTCTATTATCCAGTACAAAACCAACGTGTAAGACTGGAAAGCAAAGTGATATGGATAGTTTTTACTAAGGGTTGGGTGAGGGTACTCTGTCATTCTCTCGCTACCGCCAGCTTATCACGGAAGAATGCGTTTTGTGAATTATGATTGATCCTTGACTCTTACTTTCACAGAAAACCATAACTTGAAGTAATTCAGCTGAGGTTATATAATAGAATTTGATATGTTCTGTAAATTTTGTATATTTGTGTGTGTTAAATATCCACTAATCAAGGATGAATTGAATGCTAGTACACAATTCTTTGGCGAGATTCTGTTCGGTAGGTGATAAATGGTCTCCATCTCTTCGTAGATTTTTTTAATTGCCACTCAGATTAGGGATATTTTTGTGTTGCACTTGGCGTTTAGTGCACGAATGTGATAGCTCAATACTAGTAGCACGTTAAGACAATTTTTGTTTGCAATGGCATCTGTTTTATAGATCAGAATGTATATGGTCTTGTGCTTTTTTACGCAGTGAACCTGAATAATAGGCATACTGGCCTGGGCCTTATTTCTCCTATTGTTGATATACATACTGCGCCATCTGACCAAGATAAATGACAGCGAAAGAGCTTTAGTCTGAAATTATCATGGTCTTGATTGCCATTATGCAGCACAGACTGCCTGTTTTCCCTTTTTTATGTCTAGTTTCTCCACTTAAATTTGTTTCTTCAGGATTGAATTGTGATGACATGCTTGCTGCAGATGCAGCTGGTATGATATGCGCAACAATTAACTCCGTAGACCCAAGTCGCAGGTAAGTAGCTAAGGTTTATTACTATCTCTCATTTTTACTGTATGCAGGAAATCGAATCGATGCTTCGGAAGTAGTTCCGATGGATTATTATATTTGATGTACTTGTGTTATATAGATATGTATACGACATACTATACAGTTTGACAATTATATATTTAGTTATTATAAATTTTGCAATATTCAGAATAGTGTAAAACACAAAAAATAGTCCGAATAATGACATCTTCCTGGTTTTGTGATTAAAAATGTAAGAAAAATTTATTTTGATTTGATAAAGTATATTTTGACATCTTTATCGTGTCATCGTCAGCTATAGATGTAACAAACAATGTAGCAGTCATTTTTATATACAAGATATCTTTTGTATGGAAAAAAGAAAAAGACTCAAGGAAAAGAATTATCAAGAAAATAATTGTAATTTCTTTGAGCTCTTTAAACAAGTGTTTATAGATGGAGATAGGCGTNCCATATTTGAAGTCTTTTTTTCTCTCAAAACCCCAAAATTATAAAAGCATCAAATTTTGCAATATTCAGAATAGTGTAAAGCACAAAAAAATAGTCCGAATAATGACATCTTCCTGGTTTTGTGATTAAAAATGTAAGAAAAATTTATTTTGATTTGATAAAGTATATTTTGACATCTTTATCGTGTCATCGTCAGCTATAGATGTAACAAACAATGTAGCAGTCATTTTTATATACAAGATATCTTTTGTATGGAAAAAAGCAAAAGACTCAAGGAAAAGAATTATCAAGAAAATAATTGTAATTTCTTTGAGCTCTTTAAACAAGTGTTTATAGATGGAGATAGGCGTTTATATATATTCCTTCTGAAATCGCAACTGGGACCAATTCCTATTGGTATCAATAATCGAGCAATTCGAAAGAAGAGCGTTCCTGATGTGTTCTCTTATCTACATCATAAAAATCCCATCTGGTTTGCAAGCCTAGGTGCCCAGGATGTGGTGTGGAGTATGTTAGAAAAACTAAATCGCTGTCCACTGTTTCGTTTAATTGAACACGGGGCTTGTAATGACCAATCAATGTTTCTACACTTGCAATTTATTTAAGTAGATATTGATTTACTCTAGGTTACTGTACTTGACAGTTGATGTCTTGTGGAATTTGATTGAAAATGGATCAAAGGAGGAGGTAAGCATCTTCTTTACCAGTTTCAAATACCGTCTCAATATTTTTAAGTAAAGTGATAAAATCAGGTTCAAATTGTTAGTTTTTTTAGGTGAATCGGTGTTACTTTTTCAAGAAAATATGGTTGGGTACAACTTGGAAATATTTTTAAAGGGGCTCTGATTTTTGTCACCGATCAGATACTCTAAATGAATATCACGGATAAAACGCAAAACTTGCGTTTTTTGGTCATTTATGTTTATTTATCTTCGCTAATGTGATCCTAAATCGAAACCTGTATTTAAAAAATGACGTAAGCATTTATTTGGAGATTTATGAAAACACAACAATTGAAACGTAAGCAGCACATGTAATTGTGTGTTCTCGACGCAAATTTGGTGCAGTTACAGACAGGGCGCTTCAGATTACTTTTAAAAGCGGATTCACAACAATGACGAAGACGTGTTTCTTTGCTCTCCGTAAGGTTGTGGCCTGTGGATTGATGGTATTTTTTCCGGAATGCCCTTACGTGCCCAAGTTCCTCCCAGAGAGGTGGTAAAGCCTCTTTTGGTTGGATGCAGTTCATAATACCAGTTCATTTCGGGTTCTGTTGATCAAGTTTTCTTTCTCTTCATCTCTTATGTTTGTGAAATTTCTTTAGTTTCTTTGAAAAGAATTGCAATTAGATGTATTGCACCTATTTGTCGTCAGCGGTAGTCTTGCTTCCTGTTACATATAAAAATTTTGTTTGCTTAGTTACCGTGCTCGTTTACTTGTTTTCCATGTCATTACCTAATTATTTTCTTTTGTTGGTAATAACATGAATCGACGTTGCCTTTACGTATATTATGGTTAGCTATTTTGATTTCATCGGTCCTTATATGACTGGTGTAATTATATAATAAATTCAAAATAAACTCCTTTGTTTGCAGAAATTTCCTCCTTAAACTAAACTACAGCCCTTTATTCCACCAAATGATTACCATGTCGTTTCCAATTTTTTTAGAATGACTTTACTTGACTTGGAGTAAGGCATGGTGACCTTACATAGTTTTACTGCATCATATTGACAAGTATTTGATTTATAAATTAACGAATGAGGAAATAGATGACTTAAAAATGGAAGAACGTTTAGCAGCGATTTTCTGTTCTCTTGGAAATATAAAAGGTCTGCTTAATCATTATCATCGGCATGTGTTTCAGCGTTTTGTTGTCAGTAATAATGAATTACGTTAACTCATGGGCGTTACCGTTTTTATTCTCACTTTACTTTGATATCTCCTACAGTGATGTGATACCGGTAGATTAAGGAGGGTGCATCTGCTATAATACCGCAGCTGAGTGGAGCTATGTGGAAATAACCACGATGGTGAGCCGAGACTCACTTGGAAACTATTTTAACTGACTGTCGTCCTGTTGTTTTTTTTCCTTTTGTGAAAAATGTGTTTTATATGTGTGTATATGTATCTTTGTATTATATATATATATATATGTGTGTGTGTGTGTGTATGTATGTATGTATGTATGTGTGATATGTTTACATCAATGTCAACAAAGACTATTGTAATAAAGACATATGTCTGGTGAATTCCGTATGGCTGTGGAAACTGGACAATAACATAGAATTTAAAAAGAAAACTGGAAGCAGCAGAAATGTTATTCATCAGGAGAATGTTGTGTGTTATCGTCCCATGGAATGAGTGTATACTGAGCGAAGCCAGCATAGAAAGGTACTTAATAAAGAAAATTAGAAGAATACAAAAGCAATTTTTAGGGCTCATCTGTTTGGCCAAAGAGGACTTGAACACTTACTTTTTACAGAAAAATTAGAGGAGAAAAGGAGCAGAAAGAGGCAGAAAACAACATTTTTGGCGAATTTTTAATTTTTGGATAGCCAGTAGCTTTTAAGGTTTTATATATTTTTGAGGATGATAAGAGCTAACANGTCAGTAATAATGAATTACGTTAACTCATGGGCGTTACCGTTTTTATTCTCACTTTACTTTGATATCTCCTACAGTGATGTGATACCGGTAGACTAAGGAGGGTGCATCTGCTATAATACGGCAGCTGAGTGGAGCTATGTGGAAATAACCACGATGGTCAGCCGAGACTCACTTGGAAACTATTTTAACTGACTGTCGTCCTGTTGTTTTTTTTCCTTTTGTGAAAAATGTGTTTTATATGTGTGTATATGTATCTTTGTATTATATATATATATATTTATGTATGTATGTATGTGTGTGATATGTTTACATCAATGTCAACAAAGACTATTGTAATAAAGACATATGTCTGGTGAATTCCGTATGGCTGTGGAAACTGGACAATAACATAGAATTTAAAAAGAAAACTGGAAGCAGCAGAAATGTTATTCATCAGGAGAATGTTGTGTGTTATCGTCCTATGGAATGAGTGTATACTGAGCGAAGCCAGCATAGAAAGGTACTTAATAAAGAAAATTAGAAGAATACAAAAGCAATTTTTAGGGCTCATCTGTTTGGCCAAAGAGGACTTGAACACTTACTTTTTACAGAAAAATAAGAGGAGAAAAGGAGCAGAAAGAGGCAGAAAACAACATTTTTGGCGAATTTTTAATTTTTGGATAGCCAGTAGCTTTTAAGGTTTTATATATTTTTGAGGATGATAAGAGCTAACAGAGAACCCTGCTTGCCGATGTCTGGTTCAGATGAAGAGTTTTATAAAATATACCACATGAAGAAGGAGAGTGTTGCTTATAACTTACACAGGTGAATCTTATGAGCTAATTTTACTTTAGAAGAATTCATCCAAAATGATAATTCTGAATAGAACTGATAAAACCTTTTGCAGATTATTTGAAAATTTGAAAAGGTTAATTTTTAGTACTTGAGCATGATATACTCTATTGCTGTAAATAAATCGTCATCTAAATTAATTTTAGGTTGTTAAGCAGCTGGACTGCAAAAAATGTGTCAGGTATGTATTTATTTTTCAGGTATTGCGTGCAAAGTATTTTTATCATTTTCTCTATTATTACAAGCATCAGTGTCATCGAACCATTTCTGTAAGTATTATATAACCAACAGTTTCTGCAATATTATTCTTCATATCCTAGGTTTCAAACAGAGCACTTATGAAATACTTTCTGAGTGAGAAAAGTAGATTCGAGAAGTTGTGTTTTTGACATCGTGTTTTAACTTTTTGCCTTGATATTTGGATGAGCTCTGTAATTCCAACCAAGGATATATCTTAACATATTTCCTTAATTATGGCTACAGAGGTATTGGAATAGCGGAGAAAAAGTAAAATAATGTCCAAAAAATGTAATAAAATTCTGGTATTTGTTCTTATTGTACTAACTTGTGGATTAATATTAAGCCCGGGTTTAGAAACAGTTTGAAATTTTAATACAAGATTATGAAAAATTTAAAATTTACGCTTTGTTATATCATAAAAAAATTCCTGGTGTGAAAGCGAACAATAGACCATTGTTTAAACTTTTTGTGCTCAAAATTTTCGTACCCAGTCCTCATGAGAATGCATGAGAATTTGAAAAGGCACACACTGATATCAAGAAGTTTTGGGCATTTGCTTGAAATTCGAAAAGGTAGTAAACTGTGTAACGAAGTTTTACGACGTTTAACAAAAATGGAAAGAACGACGGATCAATATCGATTGATATGCAGATTGAAATTCGCACAATTTGCATATGCAAGAAGCATTTTCAACGAAGCGAACTGAATTATCGCGAGGTAATCATTTGTCAACAAGGCATAATTTTCCAAACTAAGAAAATCATAAAAGATCGCGAATAAAAAAACAACCAACAAACCTGCATCACTAAGATCAGCACACTATCCGCACTAGTATTTGTTTAGCTGAAAAATATAGCCAAAATATAAATAAGCCTAGCAAGGCAATTTAAAACGAGAGAAGTTTTAAAAGTCGGCAGCTTTCCAAATTCGTAAATAATAGTAAAAACGGCGGTTATATAGCAAGACCCTTTGAAGGTTAATAAACCTAAAAACTCGTCAGAACCAGAGGCAGTAAGCTAGTATTCATCAAAACAAAGAGCAGATTTTGTGCTACATGCTTTCTAAAGCTTAAAATTATAAAGGCAGTTAAATTTGTAAACTGTGTCAATTAACAACATTAGTAGCCATAAGGTCAGCATAGCCCGAACTTTGTCAAGTAAGCATACTCATATCCTGAGACTCAAACGATGCGAAGAGAATTGGTAACCAAAACAATTGTTGCGTAAAGTTAAACTTTATATGCTTTTATTTTACTTAGCTCATCATTCAGATAAAGCTTTTTTTTCAAATTTGCTGATGGAAAAATTATCAGCTTTTTTAGTATAAAGGGGTGCAATCTACCAATAGCATCGACCTCTCCTTATACACTTGGGTGGGAGGCACCCACTCCTGTACCTTGTCATGGTAATGTGTCTATTAAGATCTCTATTTGGTTATCAAGCATAACACCTCAGCACATTTGTAATTACAGATGGCTTTTTGAATATATTGCCAAAAGAAAACGAATAAAGTGTAAACGTATAAATGGTTGCATATTGAATAAACATACGGTGTTTGACAGCAGATGTCTGTCAAATTTCTCATTTTGTGATTTAGGGAGCAGAAATCCGAAAAAATGAAAACACATCTAAGGAAAGTAGACACATAATTAATATCTGGCTTAAAAATTGACTTTCCTTCATTTGTCTTTTATTTCACCATTCGAACCCAGCCATTCATTTGCCTTGTTTCCAAAATTAAAGTTTTACAATTTATTTTCCGCGTTGAGCACGAAAATAAAAGTGAAATGCAAAATAATTTGAATCCAAATACGTTAGAGCTTATCAAGTTTCTTGTTCTTTACCTTGTTTAAAGATATTACTATTATTAATAAGGTCATAAATCGCATACGAATAATCACCAGTTAAAAATTGGTCCGTGGTCAACGTTGCATTTCAATACTTTTTGTGGTGTCAATGCAGTCTTGGAGTCACGTGAATAACGGTTTCACGTATCCAAAGCGAAAAAAAAGATTTATACAATAGCCTTTTGTTAGCTTCCAGACAATATTTTTCCTTGTGACTATAATTATATATGGGAAAATTTCGTTTTTTATGCAAATATGCATTTGCTAATAAAATATCCACGACTTACAGGTAAGTATGCTGTTGGAGAACATTTAGGAAAGACTACCCCTAATTCCCTTACTTTTGAAAACTAGAAAAAGGCAAATAAATGTTTCCTTTGACAAAACAGCAAAGTAGTAAAACGAGTGAACTTCAATTCAGTCAATTATTTCAAATATTGCCACACTGCTAGCTTTTTAGCAGAGCCTCACATTTAAACATTTTGACGTTTTTCTCTTTTCATATCTTGTTGATGATCTTTCTTTCGGATGACGTACTTCCTTTTCCTCTTAATGCTTTAATTAAGCATTCCTATTTTTTTATTATTTTTCCTGTAGTGTTATTTTTGTACGTCTTATCTTTGACTTGTCTGCTCTTAGTGCCCTTAAAGAAGCTTTCCTGGCGCAGTCACAAGCCGGAAACAGTCTGGCGGATTGTCAGATAAGGTAAGCTTTCCTAAAGTAAAACTGAAATACATATTAGAAGTAAAGTTTTTAAATAATGAAAATTGGCCCTGGAGGAAATTAATTAGCGCCGAAGAAAATTTGAAATTTTTATTACGTAGCCTTCGATTCTAGGAATAAGGAAGCGAAAGGCAGAGGAAAAACCGTATCCTGATTTGTTTATGTTTTTGTATTTCAGTCAATGCAGCGGTTGTATTAAACAATTATTATAAGCAGTGACAGCGAGGAAGAGGCACAACAGCAGGCAATACCCAAACAGTCATACCAAATACATCGTCAGGTACTATCCTCCCTGTATGCTATGTGGTATTTGCGCAGTGGCAACTGCATACTTGTTTTCATAGCTGCTATGTTAAGTACTTTGAATGCAAACCAAACATTTAAACTCTGTGTGAGAATTTGCCCTTCTAGAGCACCAATAATAAGTTATATAGATTAGAAGAACCTTGTTGTATTTGCTGGAACGTAAACATAAACACTATTGTGCTGGTCAGAATATTCCATATGTATTCGTATATGTGCATTTACATCGCCTTAAAGACACCAACGTTAAGGTGATATTTGTTCCGTAAAGAAAGGTGTATTTCATTAGTTCAGTAGTTGGAAATACTTGTAAAAGTGAGACAAATGGAGAATTTGTTTTCCGAAGGAAAACGTTTGCTTATTTGTCCAGTTGTTTCCCCAGCGCCTTCTGGCATTGGGTGAAACAAGAAGAAAAGAAGTATCAGCAAAAAGCCGTCTTTTATGGAAGTTCTTGCTGCAGTTATCCCGCCGCTTTCACCACCCTAAGACAAACGAGTTTAGCTTATGAATACATTTAACAAAAAGCCGTGGTGGCTGTGGCTTTTCCAAAAGAATGCCCAGAACAAAAGGGCCTGTCATAGAGGTCGGCAAGATCATGCCCTAGTGTCCCTTCATAAACCTCATATTTTCAAGACACGCGATTACCTCGCAACTGCGGTTTTGCAATGGCTCCTCTAGTTCCATTAAACTTTTACTCAAACAACTTTGTTCATATTTTCCTCCATTTTGCCGCGTCGCAGGCTTTACGCCTTTTTTAGATTCTGCTGTTATTGCTTTTCTTTTTATTTATTTTCCCCCCCTCATTTTGTTCTTCATAGTCATAGGAGAAAAATGTCTTTTGTTCTAGGTCACATCACCTTAACATTAAAAGAAAAAACTGATTTAGTTTAATTTTTATAGTGTAGTTGCTGTGGTTTCTGGTTTTTACATGGGCTGCCGGCGTTCGATTTTGAAGGCGAAAAAAAATTTATTGATAGTTTTCTCATTTCTTCAATGATAAAAGAAGTCTTGCCCTTCACCTTCACTATTGAAATCCTAAAATATTGTTTATAAGTGTTGCGTGTATATATATATACATATATATATATATACATATATATATATATATATATATTTATAGTATTAGGAGATTGTTGTAGCCGGAGACATGAACGGACACGTAGTATGCGACCGTGGATCATATGAGCGCTGTCATGGAGGAAAGACCCTCGGGACTAGAAATGAGGAAGGCGAGAGGATACTCACGATGGCTCTGACTCAGGACCTAGTTCTGGTAAACACTTTCTTCACGCAGACAGACGAAACACTGATCACATACAAGAGTGGGGGCAACCNCCGCGTCGCAGGCTTTACGCCTTTTTTAGATTCTGCTGTTATTGCTTTTCTTTTTATTTATTTTCCCCCCCTCATTTTGTTCTTCATAGTCATAGGAGAAAAATGTCTTTTGTTCTAGGTCACATCACCTTAACATTAAAAGAAAAAACTGATTTAGTTTAATTTTTATAGTGTAGTTGCTGTGGTTTCTGGTTTTTACATGGGCTGCCGGCGTTCAATTTTGAAGGCGAAAAAAAATTTATTGATAGTTTTCTCATTTCTTCAATGATAAAAGAAGTCTTGCCCTTTACCTTCACTATTGAAATCCTAAAATATTGTTTATAAGTGTTGCGTGTATATATAAATATATATATATATATATATATATATATATATATATATATATATATATATATATATATATATATATATATATATATTTATAGTATTAGGAGATTGTTGTAGCCGGAGACATGAACGGACACGTAGTATGCGACCGTGGATCATATGAGCGCTGTCATGGAGGAAAGACCCTCGGGACTAGAAATGAGGAAGGCGAGAGGATACTCACGATGGCTCTGACTCAGGACCTAGTTCTGGTAAACACTTTCTTCACGCAGCCAGACGAAAAACTGATCACATACAAGAGTGGGGGCAACTCAACAGTGATTGACTACATTGCGATGCAGAGAAACCGGCTTGGGCATGTAAGAAATTGCAAGGTAATACCAGGGGAGGCAATTGCGTCGCAACATCGACTGTTAGTGTGCGATCTGAACATATCTCGCATTTGGAAAAGAAACCGGAAAAGGAAAAGAAAGATCAAGTGGTGGAATCTCGGAGGGGAAGAAGGAAAACGGTACCTGGAGAGAGTGGAAGAGCTTGTTGATGAGTTGGACAAAGGTGATCAGCTAACATGGAAAAAAACACATCAAAAAGTCATAAAAATCGCCGAGGAAGAGCTTGGAGAATCAAAAGGAGGAGGAGGATACCTGGAGAAGGAATCTTGGTTTTGGACCCTGAGGTTAAGCAAAAGGTGGAAGCGAAGAAGCAGGCCTTCAAGAGATGGCAGTCAACAAGGTCAGATGAAGATCACGAAGCTTACAAAGAAGCGAACAAAGACGCGAAATAGGTAGTTGCAAAGAAAAAGGAGGAAGGCTATCAGGAAATGTACAATGACCTAGAGGCGAATGGGCCAAAGAAAATCTACAAATTGGCAAAGACAAGGAAAAGAAGATCTCAAGATATTGACCGACTGGTATTTGTAAAAGACCAGGATGGCAAAGTGCTCACAGAAGATACTGACATCAATACAAGATGGGGACAATATTTTGACACCCTGCTTAACGCCATGAATGTCAGGAAAGAACTTCAAGAGATCCCTGGGACAGAAGGGACAATCCCGATAGTAACAGAGGAAGAAGTAAGAAAACAACTGCAGAAGATGGCAAACAACAAGGCGACAGGACCGGATCAACTACCCATTGAGGTGATCAAATAGATGAAAGAAAAGGGCGTGAAATTAATGACAGATGGCAGATGTCCAGAGACACGGAATTCCAGAGATCTGGAAATCCAGCACCATCATACCACTCTACAAGCAGAAAGAGGACCCCCTCAGTTGCAACAACTGCCGGGGCATCAAGTTACTCAGTCATTCGCTCAAGCTATGGGAGAGGGTGATTGAAGCGAGACTGTGAGAGATTGTTGGTATCAGCGAAAGGCAATACGGCTTCCAAAAGGGGAAATCGACCACTCAACCAATGTTCTGCTTGCGGATGCTGCAAGAAAGGTTCAGAGAATTCAACAAGAGTCTTCATCTGGTGTTTGTCGATCTTGAAAAGGCTTATGACACAGTGCCAAGGGAGCTGATTTGGTACTGTCTGAAGAAAAGATCTGTTCCTGGAGTACATCCGGATCATCCAGGACATTTACAACAGATCTACAACCAAGGTGAAAACAATGGTGGGTGAAACCAACAACATCCACATAAGGGTAGGGTTACATCAAGGGTCAGCACTGAGCCCTTTTCTGTTCACAGTCATCCTGGACGTCATTACAGAAGAGATCAGAGAAGTGGTTCCATGGGCAATGCTTTTTTCAAACGACCTCGTGTTGTTTGACGAGAATGCACAAGACATGGAGGGGAGGTTGGAAGTATGGAGAAAGTGTCTGGAAGACGGAGGGCTAAAACTAAGTAGAACGAAGACGGAACACTTAATGCCAGCAAACGACCAGGTGAACATCAAGCTAAGAGAATACAATAAGGAGACACACACTGACCTTCCCCAAACTACAACTTTCAAGTGCCCTGGAACAACAATTCATCAGGAGGGAGGCTGTGGCGCTGAGGTCGACAAGCGGATAGGCAAAGCTAGGGAAAGATGGCGCAGTTTAACTGGTGTCCTGTGCGACAAGAAAGTCCCAACGAGGCTGAAGATGTTGCTATATAAAGTTTGCATACGACCGGCAATGATGTATGGCAACGAAACATGGCCACTCACACAGAGTATGGAGAATCACCTGAGCACCACCGAAATGAAGATGCTGCGCTACATCCACAACATCTGTCTGGAAGAACATCGAAGGAATGAAGACATCCGGAAACTGGCAGGGGATAGAGCCAATCAATACAATGTCGAGAAGAAAGAAATTGGAGTGGTACGGGCACGTAAGTAGGCGAGGAGAGCAAGAGGACATCAAGAGGGTCACCAACATGAAAGTAGAAGGAAAGAGAGGGCGAGGCCGGCCGAAGTACCGATGGTGAGACACCATCCAGAATGACATGAAGCTGTGGAATCTGGAGCCATCCGACACCCAAGAGCGAGAAAGATGGAGAGCAATGCTCAAGAGAGGAGCATTGCAGACACCCGCGACCCGATAAGGAACAGCGGAGAAGGTGAGAAAGAAATTTATAGTATTAGGAGTAAACTCCAAAGAGCCAGATGTTAAGGCTTCTATTTTGACAAAACAATAACAAAAAAACTCTTACATCACAAACAAATTTTACACGACTCAAGACGCAGTACATAAACAAAGCTATAGTAGAAGTCCTTGAGAAATTCAGATAAGAGACAGACATAAGAAAGATCATGTTGGAACAGAGGTCCCGGGTTTGTTACCGGCAGTGGCTGCTTTCCACATGTGTTTCGGGTACTCAACACTCAGCATTCCCTCTGTTACAAAGATCTAAAAAAAACACGGTGAGAGAGAGAGAGAGAGAGAGAGAGAGAGAGAGAGAGAGAGAGAGAGAGAGAGAGAGAGAGAGACAGAGACAGAGAGACAGAGAGAGAGACAGAGAGAGAGAGAGAGAGAGAGAGAGAGAGAGAGAG
>RDPX01000334.1:794745-811114 GCA_003991215.1 Morbakka virulenta
ACTCCGATGTAAGTCTTTGTAGCAGCCATACTGCTGATACTTTTTAACTGCTTGGTGGACTGCAGTTTTGCTGACTTTCAATTTCGTAGAAATATTCCTTTCAGATAGTCCTTCTCTATGCAGAGCAACAATTTGACCTCTTTGAACTTCACTGAGGGACTTTTTTCGACCCATTTCTGTAGCAATAAGAAGTATAAAAAGTGAAAAAAATTCCAAAGTAAAATCGATTCAGATGTCCGCAGTGTTAAAGAAGAACGTGTAATGAGCGACCAGAGCGCAAACAATGAGTATGATGCAATCTCAACAGTAGGATGATGCAATATGATCTCATACCGAGAAATCTACGTATTTCCATGAGTGGTCTTAAACTTTTGGTAGTGACTGTATATGTATATGTATATGTATGTGTATATATGTATATACGCACATAATAAAGTAATTTATAGACAAAATCTCAACATGTTTTTTGATACCAGTATGATATTATTAGGTAGATGTTAACCATGCATCAATTATATTTTTCTGTACAATGCTTGGTGGCAATGAATACCTTTATTGTAGTCAAGCGTACTAGTACGAAAAGATTGACCATAGTTTCAAATGTAAAAATGTATCAGTAACAGAGCGTGAAGAAAACTGGGTTCCATATAAAATGGAAGAAATTAGCTACTTTAATATCAGAAACCAAATAAAATCGTGTTTTCATATCATTTATCCTGCGGTATCGTTTGGGGCTTAAGAAATTAAAAAGGACGAAAACCGACAAAGAAACTGCAAATTATGATTTGCAGTTTCTAAGTATGATTTAAACAACAACTCACTTATGATTAAATAAACTGTTCTAACTATAAGTACATTCACTAACTTATACACAACCAGAATTTCGCTCAGTTCGTTTGCCTGGTGTAGGAGAGTTTTTCTTGAGACATAGCTTAAATCAGCCCCAAATCTCTGGCCCATGGCACAATGAGCATTATTCTTTTACTAAACCAAAATTTCTGTCGTTTATAATTTGGGTGAGTGTTTTTCCTCAAATTTATTTTAAATGCCTTTGGAGATAATGAGCTAATACATGGTCAGAATTTCTAGATTGCTTCAGTGCTACGAAACTTCATTTTAATGTAGTTTACTTCATGTTACTTGTAGGAATGATCTCCTTGTCTTTGCTTCAATGGTCGTTGCCTGGTGCCCTGACGCGCCATTTGTGGTAAGCTAAGTTAATACCTACTTAATACGTCTGGGTTTTAAAGCCTATATCCTTTTACAATAGAATTTTGACTTGGTTTTTGTAGTGGGTAAATTAATCAAAGTACCACACGTTTATTGCCCTTGAGAATTTGTATATTTAACAACAGGCTTTTTTTTCTTTCTTTATAATCTTTAAATATGAACGGATATACAAATAGAAGTAAACATTACCCTTTCTGGAGCTTGTCGGAATTAAAACGCTGAGGTTACAAAAGACCGACTACACAGCATTCTTTAGATATTCAAGACAAATGGAGAACCAAAACAATCGCCTTTATTTGTATTATTACTAAGACGATGGCTTTTTGGAGTTATTATTATTAAATGAAATTATTTTCATGTAAGGGACACCAATATTAAAAAACAATATTATTTTCAATGTGCACGGTTCTATCTCAAACCTTTCTTACCTTATCTAAATGCATTCGTTAGCTGAACTTGAATTCATTGAATTAGTATTGTAAATTAATAGACCGTTGACTTTATTTTTTTATTAATCACGAAGAGCCAACATAGTAAACTTCAAATTTTGGTAATTCTGGTTAATGAAGTAAAATATTTTTATTTTTTCGTACTATATTTTTAATTTGGAGGCCCTAGGGGCTTTCTTTGCATCCACTGCAAAATCGGCATTGCTTTACCGCATTTTAGTTTTGATAAAATTGAATTGCTGATTTTAGAAGAATATATTTTTACTTACGATTGTATACATTGTATCCGACAGAAAAACATATCTCCAAGATATAGGATAGAGATACATTGAATTGAGTGTTGGTACATGTTTACTTGTTTATGCATCCAGATTTGCTTTTGTATTGCTTGTTTGTGCATCGATGCGTTGGTAGGAAAAAGGAAGATTACCGATGTTTTCCCTTCATGTTCTAGGTAACTGGGTTTACTCAGGTATTATCACTCATGGCATCCTACCCAGAAGGTACTAGAAGATTATTAAAGTATATTACGTTGTACTATATTATATTATATTATATTATATTATATTATATTATATTTTATTATATTATATTATATTATATTCTATTATATTATATTATATTTGTTATTTTATATTATTATATTTTATTATATTATATTATATTATATTGTATTATATTATATTATGTTATATTATATTATATTACATTACATTGTATTATATTAAATTTTATTATATTATATTATATTGTATTATATTATATTATGTTATATTATATTACATTACATTGTATTATATTATATTTTATTATATTATGTTATTTTATATTATGTCATTTTATATTATTATATTATATTATATTATATTATATTATATTATATTATATTATATTATATTATATTATATTATATTATATTATATTATATTATATTATATTATATTATATTATATTATATTATATTATATTATATTATATTATATTATATTATATTATATTATATTATATTATATTATATTATATTATATTATATTATATTATATTATATTATATTATATTATATTATATTATATTATATTATATTATATTATATTATATTATATTATATTATATTATATTATATTATATTATATTATATTATATTATATTATATTATATTATATTATATTATATTATATTATATTATATTATATTATATTATATTATATTATATTATATTATATTATATTATATTATATTATATTATATTATATTATATTATATTATATTATATTATATTATATTATATTATATTATATTATATTATATTATATTATATTATATTATATTATATTATATTATATTATATTATATTATATTATATTATATTATATTATATTATATTATATTATATTATATTATATTATATTATATTATATTATATTATATTATATTATATTATATTATATTATATTATATTATATTATATTATATTATATTATATTATATTATATTATATTATATTATATTATATTATATTATATTATATTATATTATATTATATTATATTATATTATATTATATTATATTATATTATATTATATTATATTATATTATATTATATTATATTATATTATATT
The DNA here is from genome assembly GCA_003991215.1 of Morbakka virulenta. Lineage (NCBI taxonomy): Eukaryota > Metazoa > Cnidaria > Cubozoa > Carybdeida > Carukiidae > Morbakka > Morbakka virulenta. The sequence continues at coordinate 798,044 of RDPX01000334.1, forward strand.
ATATTATATTATATTATATTATATTATATTATATTATATTATATTATATTATGTTAAACACAACTGGAAAGTTTCCTTAGAAAATCATTCCTTAGGTTACCAAAGCTTCTGCTGTTAAACTTTAAAAGTCAAATTGCTACTAATTATTATATTTTCAATTTGAATTTTTCTTTTTCCAAGTTGCTTCCAAGTCTGAATTGGTAAGGAAATTAAAGCTGCAAGAGGTAAGTGTTTGCTACTAATCTAGACCAATTGCTTATTTCACCCCATCATAGTATCTGCGAAACAATTTGGTGCTCTTGTATTGTTAGTATGGGAAAAGGTGAGGTGCTTCATGTAAAGCAACAGGAGTTATTTTTCCTTCGTCGAAGTTTAAAAGTTATCGATAAATATCTAAATAAGGACAAATTCGATGGGCTGTTTCAGCTCCTTGAGAAAGGATATCTAATGAAAAACAAGCTTATGTTGATTGATTTTCTGACTGGTGAACACCTTTTCATTTCTTCATTTTCTACTTTTAGTATTCTTCTTTATATACTCTTTTGTCAACTTAGCTCTTTCCTGCATTTGGGCGCTCCTTGCTTCTGGGCTTTACTACCTCTGATTCTTCCATCCCCTGCACCGCCCTTCTATTTCTTTTACTTCATAGCCGTAACCACCCGTCTTTATCATCATCACCATCATCATCATTATTATTATTGTTATTATTGTTATTTTCATCATTATCGTCATCATCATTTTCATCATCATTTTCATCATCATCATCATCATCATCATCATCACGATGTTTTGACACGTATATTGACACAAAGTGATGGACAAAACCTTTTGTCATAGAGTGATGTCAAACGAAGTAATTAGGATTGTGCTTGGGCACATTCCAGATCGATTGTGATAGGAACGTGTGTTGTTTGGAATGTGCCTGAGAATACGACGGATGTCTATATAAGGTAGCATTATGGCGTATAATCTGCTGTTCTAAAACTAGAATTTCTAGATTTTAAATGTCAAATTATGTATAAATAAGGGTCATAATTTGGGACCCAACGTCCAGATTTGGACTACAATTTGAACGAGATTATGATTAGAGTTTGAAGAAGAATATCTATATTCGATTGAAAGCAGTTATAATATCTACGTCGTGACGAAGAAGATTTAGAGACTCATAATCGGAGTCTATATATATGGGCCAATATCGAAATCTTGTGTATGGTTATTTTTGGACTGTACCAATCATCACCACCACCATCATTTCTGTCATGATCATCTTCATCATTATCATCATCTTCTTCGTCATCGTCGTCATCATGTTTTTGTCATTACTTCATTATCGTGTCCTTTTTGCCAGACTACCGTGCTCTATATTGACAGCAATAAACGTTTGATATATTTTCAACTGTTGCTACGTTTATTGTTTTTTTGTCAACTCACCTGTTCTTTTATTTCCATGTAGGGAATATCATCTGGTGCCAAATTTGTCTGATAATCTTATCCCGTCACTTTCCTGCCACAAGTTCTTGTACTAACTCATTTTTATTAACATTAGTTTTTTTCATGATTCTTTGTCAAATATTTGTTATTGTAGCGACTACTGTTTTTGTTTATACTGTTTAACTTATAGAAACATGAAGACTTCGAATTGAAAAAAATGTTATTTACAATGCTGGTACCACTGTCAAAAGAAATTGGTGCTGTAAAGGTCAGTTATTTTTTAATATTTGTATGGGATACATTTTTTCTAGGATAGATTTCACATATTGATATTATCTTATTTGTTTAAGCTGAGGATGTGTAAAAGGATTTCAAATTTCTTGTTCGCTCAGTCTACCAAAGATTTTTGGTCACGCCTCTATGGAATATGTTTGACAAAGTATTTGAAAACTGAACCTTGACAGGTTTTAATGCCTTCTTTTAAAGCAAAAATGTACTGAGAGTGAAAACTCAATGATATAGCCTCTGTTTTACAAGACAAAGCAGTCTCCATTGAAATTGATATTGGTCAGAAATTGTTATTGCCTAAAACCTACCATGCCATTTTTGTTAGTTTTTGGAGTAAATCTTTTAGATGGTACATTCAATGTTGGCATAGGACCCCATTTGAACTAATCTATAGATTTGTTTAAAAAATTTCAGAACTGTTTCTTTAACTTTGGTAAGCACCCGCACCGGCTGAAGGAATTCTAGATGAAAGCGGACTACTTTCAGGATTTTTGGTTTTGGTTTTAAGGAAAAGAACACCTTGACAATACCTTGACAAATCTTTTCACAACTTAATACATAAGGTCCAAACCGCATGTAGCCGTTATGTACACAAAAGACAGAATTCATAAAAGGTTTAACAACTCGTTAATATTATCTCTGAAGTAAAGGGCAAAGCAAATATCGATTCTGTGCCCTGTTGTAAGTGAAAAAAGGAAGTAAAAGAAAATTGTATAAAATTGAGAAATGGTAGTAGGAAGGGTAGACCTTAAGGATTGTGATATTGTTAGAAGTCTCAATCGTTTGATCCTTTTTGTTGAATTGTTCAGTGTGTTTTCAGCTCCTACTGTATGTCAAAACAATTGTATACTCTTAGTCAACGTAATTTTTGTTAATTTGAGATACAATTTTTGGTATACATGTGTGTCTCATTTAGTTCTTGGTAACATGTTTTTCCAAAAGTCGTGTTCAGGTACGACTGGAATCGTCAAAAATAAATTATTCAAAAAACTACACGAAAACATGGCTTTCAATGCACCAGCAAAAAGACTAAGATACCCAATACAACGATTGGTGTACTCTTAAAGGAACTCAGTTGAACAATTTAAAACTTATACTTTATGATATCTTTTAAATAAGTGTATGTTAATTGAAATAGTAAAATCCTGAAGCACGGACTAAGAAGCGTTAATACAGAGCTAATACGTATAATAGACTTAATGTTATTTTCAACATATATAGGTTATGGTTCAACAAAAGATATTGCTGGCACTTTTTCATTATATTCGCCCAATAAACTCAGCCCTGCAGACTCACTGGTCTCCGTCGCAATTCGAAGAGCTTCAGCTATTAGTGAGTAGCTTACGTCAGTATAATAAATAGCCTTATCGTGTATGTGATTAGATTGTTTCGAAACAACCTCATGGTGTTTTACCCTCAGTATCTACTTTGACATGACAAAATAGCCACCCTAGTCATTATTTCTATCCTTCCTTCCCTCCATCCTTCAATCCATTCATTTATTTGTTCATCCATCAATTCATCCATCCCTCCCGCCATGCAGCTATGCATACATGCATCAATCCACGTATCCATGTAGCCATCTATTCATGGATCCATCCATGCACCCATCTGTCCATTTATCCATCCATCCATGCATGCACGCATCCATTTATCCGTCCATCTACCCATCCATGCATCCATCCACGCATCCATGCATCCATCCGTCCATTCATCCATCCATTCAACCATCCATACACCCTTCCATCCATGCATCCATTCATGCAACCATTCATGCCGCCGTGCCCCCGTGCATCCATGCATTCGTCTATCCATGCATCAATCCATGCATCCTTTTATCCATAAATCATAATCATTGGAAATGACTGATTTATGACAGGGTCTGACAGCTGGTTTAAGGTTGAATAAATCTGATATTTTGTCTGAATATCAACTTATAAATCTTCGGAATTTGTTTCAGTAGGGAAACCAGACCCTGAGATCACTACCAAGATGGCTATCTATCTGTCTATCTATCTATCTATCTATCTATCTATCTATCTATCTATCTATCTATCTATCTATCTATCTATCTATCTATACATCTATCTATCTATCTATCTATCTATCTATCTATCTATCTATCTATCTATCTATCTATACATCTATCTATCTATCTATCTATCTATCTATCTATCTATACATCTATCTATCTATCTATCTATCTATCTATCTATCTATCTATCTATCTATCTATACATCTATCGTTGTTAACCGAACAGAAACTGAATGACAATATAAGTTTTATAGGGATAGGCCCTAGACACCACATAACGAAAAATTAATCAGTGAATGGGAAGAAAGAGAACAATGGAGTAAAATTCAAAACATTGAACTGAGCAAGAAAAACAAGGAAGATTGATCAGGGTTGTCATAGTGATGGGACAAGGTTTTTCTATTACTACAACGCATGACGTATAATTGTTTACGTAATTTTACTGAAAATGACACACAACGCTTCACTTAGTAAATGCAGTAAACGTTTTGTCTCGCAGACGTACATCATCATGAATATTTATAGGGATACGGTGCCCCAACGTTATACCCCATAGACCACCACTCTATTACCCCTCACCATGACCACAAGCAACTAATAATATTGACTGCAGTTCGCCTAACTTTTTTTGTCATCATTATAGACATACCACAAATAATGCCCCGTTACTTAGCTGTTTGCATAACACTCCTTAAACTTTAACCTCCACTGTTTTACGTATGTTCACCTAACTATACCACAACGGCTTTTCCCCTTTGTCGTTTATTACTCATTTAAAATTCTGCATATTAAATTTGCTCAGGTCTGTGTAGCAAAAGATGTAAACTGGAATTATTATCGGATTCCCCAGGTATTAGCCAGGGTTTTTGCTCTAAAATATGTTGATAATCGGTTGCATGTCAGAAGATTTTTGATGGCTTTTGCTTGACAGATCCCTATAATTTTGTAAGTAGAGGCTTGAACCTCCAACAAGTTGGGTTTCGGTCTCCCAATGAAATATTTTATGCTATCAAATTTAGAGGTAATCCTTTTGAGTTTTTGAACTAGGTTTTACAAACATTTTGCTTCAAATATTAGGATATTTTTTTTGTAATTGTTTTACTCAAATTTGAGAATGAGGTGAATAGTTTACGGATTTAACTAGTGACTTTTTTTTGTTTAATATAATTTCAAAACTACACTATTTACAAACAGTACGAGTTGTAATGTAAATTAGATTGTTCTATTCCACACTATATAAAAAGTTATTGGAGCCATGAAAGCATGATTCGTTAGTACTAAGAATTGTGATCAAGACTCTGCCAGGAGCAATACAATATTTAAGCTAAGAACTATCTAATCAGACAGGCAGTATTTGCATCCTGGTAACAAAAAAGGGAAATACATAACATTAGACCTGTTATGTTTTTATTGTTAGTACTAGAGCAACAACGTAAAATAACAAGAGAAGAACAATAATTTTGCAGTAGATATGTTAAGCTGTATTTCAAGTTAATATGAATATATACATGTTATATGTTATACATATATGTTATATATTATATACATTATATATTATATGTTATATGTTATATATATCATACATATATGTTATACATACATATATGTATGTTATAACAAATTTAACGGTATTTGATAAAGATGTAAATGATTTTGTCTGGGCATCTTATTTGATATTTTTCTTTATTTCATTTTTGTGTAGGCATTGTCAGTTCTCTGTGCTATATCTCCGCTTTGTGTCGATGAATACATCAGCTGTCAAGGCAATACTAGACTGCTTCTATTGTTGGAGTGGTGTTTGGACCTTGGTAATTTATTTTCATTTCCTTTTTAATAAATATCCAGCAGGGATAGGGTCTTCACATTACATTGGAGGAAAGCTGGTCAACAGTGCATATACAAGAAAAAAGGTAGCATAAAAGGAAAGTATAAAGCGGGACAAATGGGTAAAAACAGGCAGACAATTTGTGATAATGGGTCGGAAAACTGGAAGACAGTTTGAACTGGGAGTTAAGCTTTTGAAATGAAATGGTAGTACGTAGAGGTAAACGAATAAAAGAAAGAGAATGCAAATTCAGGAAAAAGTAATACGGGGGAGACTGATAGTACATGGACGAATTACATTTATATAATTGTACCCAACGTATATACGTCAATGTATCAGGCTCCTAATCACGTTGATGTCGTTCTTATTGGGTTTGTTGTTGTAGCCTCTTAATGGCTTTTTATGTTATTCAAATTTTCTATTTTCAGGCTGTGGGTTTATGTATTCCATTAGGTATTTGTTTATATTAGACACATTTTGGCTTACTTCTTGAAATAGTGAATCTAAAAATTGTTTACTTAAACATTGTTGCTCCTGTGACGGTGGACGTGTGCACCAATTAAACACACAGCATTTAACTTGTCAGTTGTGACCACATCATTTTATGTTAGGAGCTTGTAGACCCTCCTCACTGTTTGGCTCATACTCATTTTAGCTTTTTGCATCTTCATGTGACATATTTTCTATTTAAGCCCCAAGATTGCAGATTTTGTCACGAGGAGCACCTGCTTCTTGGCCCTGCTCCGAAGCAAGTGAATGCATAATTTGAAGATGACACTGATTGTTTTGGGGATCTATTCCTAAACCCTTTATTTGACACGAAGTAACTTTATTTTATACCAAGGATCTTGTGTTGGGACGTCGTACCAAAAGTCACTAATACGCTTTTCAGGTTGGTTATAGCAAGGTCTTGCAGCCATTGAGGAGGGTGGACAATACATTGGTATGATAAAACTTTAGTTTTGTTACAATTTTTTCCTGCTCTACATTTTACGTGCGTGGTTAAATACTACCAATGTCTTTCTTTCTGGTACCCTCATTCTTGGTCAAAATCACTGAAATTGCTGATTGAATTACAGAGGTTCATAAAGCATTCTACTTTTTCAACTATCTGGCATTGCATCCACTTCATTTAGTTTGCCCTTAGTCGTCTTTACCCTTATGGTCAGTCCAGCATTCCTTGCGTTGCTGCTGGTTTCGTCGAGAAGAAGCTAACGTTCTTGGATGTTGCCTGTCAGAAAAAACAGTTTCATCAAAAAATTATTCCTTCTGCCGATAAAACTCGTTGCTGATACGATTTTTTATGGAATACCATAAAAGATCAAAATCGTAGAAAGAGATGATTTATAGACAGTATCAATGACTCTGCTGAAGTCTGTAAAGCTGATTGCAAGGGGTCTTCCGTGTCAGCATCACTTCTCAGTGATCGGCCTCGGAATGATGACTTGTTCTGTGCTGAATGCTCTTGGACCGAAGCTTGTTTTCTTTTCGCGCAGCTCAATGTCCATTGTGTGACGCAGTCAGTCGAGGATGACAATGCAATAGGCCTTGCTTGCGATCGAAAGCAGAGTGAAAGCAGTTTAAGGAATCTTCCTTCTTGGGTATATAAAGGAACTTACCATTCTTTCTGCTCCTTCGACTGCTTCGTAGTTCGACACATGTTTGCAGAGACTTCAGTACAGGAGATGATGCATCCCTCAATTTGATTTGCTGCTCTTAAGCTTGTTGATGAACCCTCCAATCTTCACGATTTGTTACGTCTCCATTGATTGGCTGCAAATGGGGTGGGGTCCCGTCACTTGAGGATCTTCTTGAAATAGTCTGTCTTTTAAAAATGACTATAAAACATATATTGTGAAGCAGGGTACGAAATATCTTAATTTATAAGTATTCCTGTATATCCTTAGAATTCTTGATTGCTGTTTAGCAATCTTAGTATGATATGTATGTGTTACCTTATTTATACTTTTGGTAATTTATTCCCGTGGGTATTAACTTTTTATTTCATAAAATTTTTATTTCGATACTAAGATGGATTTGGCGGTCATGGTAATAGCTATTTTGGAACAGGAGGGCGAGGAAGTAAAAGAGCTCAAATGCGTTACACGCTACGTCTTCTTCGAAGTGTGAGTGCTACTCAGGATGACCAAATATTGCAGGATTTGGTTGATCAAGGCGCTATAAATCAGTTCGTTAGTAAGTGACTGAAACTCCACCTTAATTCAAAACATTGTAAAGTAACATTTGACGCCCCTTTTTTCTGACCCCTAGTAAGTACTGACTAATAATTCCTTGCCTTCTCTCCACACACAATTTTTTCAGATTGTTTTGTTATTTTTTCAAAATGATTTGTTGCACTATCTTTTTTAATATCTATGTAAATAAATTGAGGTTCTTTGAAGCTTACATTTCTGTTATTGCCGTTTTTCAAATTGTTTTTTTGTTTGTTTTTCCAATTTATTATATTGTTTGAAGATGTGTGTGTGTGTGGATTTCTCATGGTGATAAGTTCTCAATGGCTTTCCTCATCACTATATTTTTTCTGGGCTTTTCGTGAAGCAATCTTGTTTGTGAATTTTGACTTGTTTTTCATAAATGCATCCCAAAATCTTGGTCAACAGAATGCAGTTTTAGATTTTATAAAGGCTGAAATCTTTGGTTAAGTAAGCAGGTGAAGATAATATCCAAACATTTTTAGCTATTTGTATTTCTTTGTCGTAGATATCTTACATAATGCAACTACAAGTACAGACGAAAATGATTCGATTGACATCGAAATGCAATGTGACATGCTCTTTATTTTGGCAACACTTTGTGAAGGAGACAGTCACAGAAAGGTAACTTTCATTACATCTTGTATTGTTCTAATATATATATATATATATATATATATATATATATATATATATATATATATATATATATGTATATACACATATATATAGTATAAAGAGTAAACTCCAAGTAGCAGGTTGTTATTTCCTACAGTGACACAAAGCACAAACGGTAAGTACAAAAGACATTAATCGGACGACAACGATACGATACGAGACATTTATGATAGCAAAAATTTGAAATCCAAAAGAGATTATAGCAACATGGGTAGAAAGAAATGAGCTACAGATTAAGGAATTCATGAGTTAGAAGAAAGAATTATTAACTAAAATGAAAGGGAAATACCCGAAAATATGAGATGATATTCGTAGAAAAGTAAGTATAAACAGTAAATGAAACGCTATCATTGTCACACAAGAGACAGAGAGAAGAGAAAAAAATTATAGAAAACATATTGATCGATCATAAAGAAGAACCTTGTCACAGAGGTGCTTTTGACCGACAACGGCAATTTTACACGTGTGTTACTGGTATCAAATACCCAGCAATCTAGCATTCCCTCTGTTGAAGAGATCTTAAACGACATGGTTAGAATGGATTCAAGGGAAACGAATGAGAGGGAAAAGGATTGTAAAGAAGAAATTGACGATACAAAAAAAACCAGAGATGTTTTGTCAAATCATGTTTGTATATAATATAATATAATATAATATAATATAATATAATATAATATAATATAATATAATATAATATAATATAATATAATATAATATAATATAATATAATATAATATAATATAATATAATATAATATAATATAATATAATATAATATAATATAATATAATATAATATAATATAATATAATATAATATAATATAATATAATATAATATAATATAATATAATATAATATAATATAATATAATATAATATAATATAATATAATATAATATAATATAATATAATATAATATAATATAATATGATATATGATATTATATCAAGACATAAAATCCATCCACTTCATTCTGTCGTCTTTCTTGCAATTACCAGCTCTCACTTTAAGTATATTACTTAGGTTTACAATGAGAAACAAAAAAACTCGAAGTTGAACCGAGTTTTACATTGTTTCTATGCTTTTATTGGATCCAGTCAGGATTGTTACCACAAGTATTGCCATGTTAAACAGTTCTATTTCTTTATGTATAATTAGAGTAAATTATCATTCTTTAAAAAGACATTGAACAAGGGCATTAAGTGTGCCTTTTTTGAAGTAATTATAGGGTGCTTTATGTGTCTGTGTGAGCATTGCAAGTTTTTGAGTACTTCTAAAGCTGAGAAACAGTATGTTGCTTGAATAAAAAATATGACATTTGTGAAGAGTTTGCCAATGGATGGAGTGGATGTAGTGGAAAGGAAATCCAATACAATTTTCCTCTTACAATTACTCAGATTGTATCTTCTTAACTGAAATATTGACTGAAAGCTTTTTCTTTTTCTTAGTTTATGTAAATCCAAATAGTTTTGATTAGATTGTTGTGTTAAAGATTTTCATTTCGTTTAAATGCATATATTTGCTTTTATTTTCATTGAACAGGAGTTGTTTGGGGAGCAAGGTGTTGTGGTTCTTATTAATTTTTTAAAAACATCTCCAGAGAAAGTTCTTAGTGTACATGGTCACCGACGACTTGTGCTTGCAAGTATGGATTGCCTCTGGTACATAAAAATGTTTTTAAATACTACATTATTAGTGCATAACGTAACTTTGTATCAGGAGTTGTTTTCATAGTTAAACTGTGCGTTATCTACAGGTGTCATTTTTCTTTCTTGGAAGGTTATTCAAAAAAATATATCGGTAAAGTAAAAATTCCGGCAAGGTTATTTTTTTGTATTTGTAATGAAACAGTTTGTTACTAGAACTAGTAAAGGTGCCTCAAAACCAACATATTCGAAATAAGTGAAGGTTTCCGAATTTGTGATACAGTTTAATACAAGTTGCAAATATACTTGCAACTACTACTACTACTACTACTACTACTACTACTACTACTACTACTACTACTACTACTACTACTACTACTACCACTACTACTACTACTACTATTACTACTACTATTACTAATGCAGCTGCTGCTGCTGCTTCAATTGCTACTACTGCTGATGCATTTTCTTCAAAAATCAGCTTTGACTGCTCATTCAAAACGTACAACTTTTATTGAAATTGTGCTTTTAAAATGAAATTTTTATTTTAATGTTTCCGTGCTCTGGTATTAATAATATATGTCAATAACCTTCAAAATTTGTCTTTTGGTACTGCAGAAAACTTTGTGACGAATGTATGGAAACAGTTTGGGGTATTAGAAATGGAGGCATATCCACAGGGTTTTTGTTGAGAGGCCATAGTTGATAATAAAAATGTCACCTAAGTAGGGAAAAGTAGCTATCATTATAGTTGTGTTTAAGATTGTCATCATCATCATAATACTGTTAATGGCAATGTTACTGTTAAAGGCAATGTTCTTGACAAAGTTGAAAATAATGGTGATGATAATAGTAGGAAGAACGGTAATGCGAATGGTAATAAGAGTATGTGTTTAATTTTTAAACAACCACATTCATTCATTTTGCTTTTACTACTTTTTTCTTCTTTTGTTTTAATGTTACCAATAGCTTTTTAATATTTGAATAAAAATCACTTTTAATTTCACTTTTTAATCACTTTTAAACTTCTCAATTTAGGTCTGCGGTGCTGAACTGCTATCTAAATGAAGCGCTATTTCTTGAACGAGAAGGCGTCTTTCTACTTCTTGATGTACTCGAGGTTGGTTTTTGACGACCGTTTTATTCTCCTCTTGAAGTAGCGACAGAATTAATTTTTTAAATGGACTTGTAAATTTACTGTATTATTTTTAGTAGTAATTTGAATGCTTATCCTATATTACGTGTTTGCACTTGCGGGTGAACGCCTGCTATGATAATTTAAGCATGTTCACATATACTAGATAGTAATAATCGTTGATAGTTCTATAAGTTGGTCTTGTCTTGTAAGTAGTCTGTCCTCAGACAGGTTTAGCGCCATACACGCCATCCATCTCTATCCTCGGCTCTCTGCTTGATATCTGAGTAAGTTGGTATATAAGTATATAAGTATATAAGTTGATTTAATGAAAGGTTATGGAATGTTATAAAAGTTGCACCAATTCTTAGATAACCTGACGAAAGGTCTTATGATGCCTTTTTAAGTCTTGACATAAACACTTTTTTGTTTCAAAACATTTTTCATGTAGCCAGTTCTCTCTACTGGTACCAATATTGATACCGTTTGATAACTTACACGTGTCACTCTCTTTTGGCAACATTTTCATAACACGTGCCTTGACACCGTCGCTGTTGTACCTATTTATGTATTAAAAGCCTTGCCAATATGCAGTTTGGTTTCATAAGTGCCGTGTATGTGTACGAAGAGCAGTGCTAATAATATAATGTCAACCGAAAGAATTAAGCGCATCTAAGGAATAGGAATGTCCTTGGTGAAAAATTTTTGAAAAATTAATTAGCGGGAGGCGGACGTCTGTTAGGCACCCACGAGTATGTAGATTACGACTGAGAAAATTAAGGCAACATTGAAAAGAGACTTGAGATAATCAGGCAGTGAAAAACATAATAATAATAATATAATAATAATAATAATAATAATAATAATAATAATAATAATATGCCCTGGGTATTGACATTAAACTGCATCCGGTTGTGGAGTTTCGACGTGGGCGAATGAGGTTACCCTTTGCCACAACTACCTCCAGGTCACCCTTGAGCAAGGTGTAGTACCTGTTAGCTCTCCCCGAGACCAAGAAATGTCGGGTTGGCATCCGATGGGGGCTAGTCTGCCTTATGGGTAGAGAGGACTCTTTAGCTTTGGTTGGCAACCCCTCTAAAGATGGTGTCTTGAAAAAAATACCGGTGGTAGTGTAACCTTAACTTCACTAAACCTCAAATGAGTGTAAAAATGTCAGATAAAATTAATGAAAATAACGGCGTGAATGAGACTGGAGCAACTTGTGAAGGTCTCTCGCCCGGCAGGTGTCCCCTGGCTCAGCAGCGGGGGCCCGGTCGTCATCCTATAACTGCTAGAATAAAGTGGAATAAGGACGTAAATAAAGTAATTATGAAATGTTACTATAAAAGTAAGCCTTTTACTGAAAATGGTAAACCTGTAAGAGGGTACAGACAGAGAATGTTCAATAAATGGAAAGAAATAGGACTGTTTGAATCAACTGAGCAACGCGTGTGTGACCAAGCAAGAGCTATACGAATAAATGGATGGTTGTCAGAACCTGAGCTGGAAATGGTCAGGAGAGAAATTGAGAGAGAATCTCAATTAAATGAAGGGGGAATAGATGATGAGATTGATGAAAGGGAACCCAATGTTCAGGAGAATGAGAATAACGACGAAAAGGAACAAATCACCCATGTAGAAGGGGCTGAAATCGGAGAAGTAGAGGAAGATGGTACAGATCAAGAACAGAAACAAATTATAGATGAATTGAAAGTGATTTTGTTAGATGGAAAAGATTGTGATGGAATATCGTTCAAAAAAGTTGACAAGAAAAACCTCAAAAGGCTAACTGATAAAGTCAATGAGACCATTTCATATGTAA
>RDPX01000334.1:821325-841318 GCA_003991215.1 Morbakka virulenta
GAATGCTTCTATCAAAGAATACAAATCAATCCTCAAATCACAAGCAATGTGGTGACAATATGTGACAGCTCATCTTCTTGTCGGTAAGAATACCATCATCAACAAAACATTTAAACTTTATCAGTAAAATCAACATCAACACCAGTCATTGAAAACAGTGGGATGATAAAATGATAAAAGCCAAGATGTCCCTGTACAGAATGCTTCTTTCACAGGTAACACATCAGTACACATCAATCCTCTATTCACAAGCAAAGTGCTGACACTATGATAGCTCATCATCTTGTCGATAAGAATTCTATCATCAACAGTGGGATAGTAAAGTCATAAAAGTCAAGATGTCATTGTACAGAATGCTTCTTTCACAAGGTGAATGAACAGGGTCTCTTAAGGAAAAATACCTTTTTGGGGAAGGGGTTCCCATAAACATCGAAACCCCCCAGACTTGGCCCTGGTCTGGTAGTACCAGTGTGTATAATTTTATGTGTAATTATTTGATTTTTGCAATGAAAAGTATGTACCGTTATTTCTTGTCTTTAGACCTGCCCTGTTAACATGCAAGGAATGGTATTGGGAGCCATACTGGATTTCAGTGAAAATCCAAAGGTATTTTATCGAAAGTTAGCATCTGAATGATACCTTTTTGGTTGTATTGATAAAAATCTGTTATATGAAATAAGTAAAGATGTTTGCTAAGAAGCTTCTATTGCTTCGATTCTGGCAGATTATTTGCTGTTGAAAGCAAAAGTAAGAGATCAAAGTGCGATGGAAAGAAGTTGTATTTTCTACCTGTTTACCTCATTAGTTTTGTGCAAGTAATTTAAGACCGTGGCTTTTGACATCTCTTTAACATATCTTGAAAGGAATATCAAAGGACAATACATAAGATTTTTCCTCTACGTATGAAAGGAGAGTAGAGTTTTGAATATCATTGAGACTTGGTTGAGCTGGGCGGATTTGCCTGCAGGTAGAGAACTGGGAACGATACTATGAAAAGAGACAAAGGTTATGTTGAGAAACAAAAGACAAAAGAATGACCTCGTCAGTCTTTGAGCTGAAAATCTACATTGTCCATGGTTATCCTTTCATAGGATAGTCATTGTTAAATATATGATTTCAATTTGACTTTTCTGTTAGAAATAGAGTATTAGTTGTAGGAAATGTGACAGTCAATAAAATGTTACAAATTTGTTAATACCCTGAACTTATTTCCTCTTGGGTAGAAAAAGACTGCATCTGAAGAAAGATTAATGACAGCTGAATGCAAGTTTTTACCTCTAAGAGGAGGCATAAAAGAGCCTATTTAGTTTTATACTTTACAAAATATGAATTTTCATGAATATTCTTCGAATTTGTACTTTGATAGCTTGAAACTGCTATAAAATTATGCGTCTTGATTCCAGTTCATATGTGAGTATTATGGGAGTGATCTCCAGATTGTTAAAAGCAGGTACTATATAGTGGGGTGTTTTTCTGTCCCTGCCATAGACACTTCCTCACATCAAATTATGGAGGGGGAAAAACGAGCTTACAGCTGGCAAGTTGATGGTTGATCTATGGAAAGACGAAGAGGAACGTCTAATGGTAGCAAAAAGTGACAGTGGAATTATTAAAGGTGATTTTATAAACTGTGTGAAAACTTATAATTTCAATCTTTTTTTTTACCTTTTGGGCATTTTTTTTCTTCATTAGCCTTTTAGAGATTTTTGAAATTTCACGGGTTTTTTTCAATCAAAGAAACTATTCATATCATAGTATTTACTTCAGTTTGCAAGTCAACTATTCCATGAATCAATCGTTTTTAATTCGTTCGATCTGAATTCGATCCAATAAACAAGAAAAGGAAGAAATAAGAACTTAAGGAATTGCTTGAAAGATTTACAGTAATAGCAATAATTAGTGTCTTTGGTGGTTTATTGTAACTATACGTTGTTGCTTATCAGGCAGTCTCTGGTTATATATGGCTTATCTGATGCAACTTGATTTTAAAACCTCTGCAAGAGAATAATATAGAGAATGTATAGAGTTTAATTGCCAATCCTGAAAAAGCAAAATTAAATCCCCAAAACTAACCCATTCACCGTTACGCATATTGATACATCCCTCCTTCCTTCTCCTCCTTTTTTTGTTTGTATTTCTCCTATTCATTTTCAGTTTTCCTTCCCTTCTTTTCTCATTTCCTTTACAATTTTTTTTCCGCCCAACGTTATTCCTTTTTTCTTGGACCTTATATTCTTCCTGTTTACATTTTTTTTCTAAGTAACTCATTTTTGTAACCATTTTTTCCCCTTTGTATATTACATTTTGATTTTATTTTTTAGGATATAGCTGCGTCTTAAAGTGAAAGATGTGGTTGCAAAAATGATATTGTAAAGAACAAGTGCCGATAGCTCAGGTGGTAGAGAAGGGGTTTTTAGTAGATATTGGCCACTTAAAGTGAAAGATGTGGTTGCAAAAATGATATGGTAAAGAACAGGCGCCGATAGCTCAGGTGGTAGAGAAAGAGTTTTTAGGACATAGTGGCCACTTAAAGTGAAAGATGTGGTTGGCAAAATGATATGGTAAAGAACAGGCGCCGATAGCTTAGATGGTAGAGGATGTAGCCATCATATCGATAGGGAGCTGGTTGGAATCCAGTTCGGTGCGCATATATTTTTCATTTTTCTTCAATAATGATATTATTTTTTCTCCGAATAGGATTCAGTGACTAGTAATAAGCTATATAACCTATGGAAAAATTGTATTTTTTATGCGTTTGCAAAAACTGAAGTATATTCTGCGAATCAATTGTTTTGATTTGGTTGACTAGCCTTATTATATACCCATTTTTGCTGTAGATATTAGTAATCCAATTCTCAGCAAAGTTCAAGAGATGCAGGGAATTTTTCCTTTGCCATCAACAAGTCCTAGTCCTGCCATCGTAGACGTGTCCGAAAACATACGCGCAAAGATCTATTCGATTTTCTGTAAAATGGGTAAGTTTAAGCCTAAATTTCTGGAAGTTGTAAAGGAATTTTCTTCATGCCTTCTTATTTCTTATTTGAGTATACAGTACGGTAGATATTATTGTGTTTTTGTAAATTAGCCAGAAAATGATATGCATGGATGTGAGTGCCATTATATAAAATCTGGTGTAATTGTAATTGCTACTAGATTATTCAGGTTTCTTTACCTTGATATTCATTGAGTAGCTAAAAGCAAGGAATTTTAAGTTTTTACTGTACACGTATCGAGGAGCCGTGGCTTAACGGTTAGTGCAACTGCATCGTAACCAAGAATTCCGGGTTCGATACCCCGAGAGGGTGACTTTAGAAATTCACAAAAGAAAAAGCCATTGGTTGGCGTCAGGAAGGGCATCCGGCGAAGAAATTCCTCACTACCAAATCCAAGTCCCTGAGAAGGGCACCGTCTGAGCCCCAGTTACTGATGGAAAATGACATTAAAACAACCCCCCTAAACCCCCCAAAACTGTACACGTATTAGAACTCCGTTTGAACTTTGGCCTTTTAGCATTTTGCAGTACTAAATGCTTCCTGTAGGATCCGGAAATGGTTCATGTCATCTACTACCATAACTGTCATCTACTGTCATCTAACTACCATAACTGATTTTTCAACCAGCTGAAGCATTGGTCCATGGTCCTGATAAAATTATCATTTACAGATGACACGGGACAGTTTTCCGATTCCTCGTGATAAATTACTTTTATGTTAGCCGAGGACAAAGTTTACTTCACGAGAGCAAGAATCACTTCACTTTGAAATATTATCATATTTGAATTCAGTTTTTGTGCCTCTTGAAACTGTGATTTGCATGTTCCATGCCCCATGCAGACATTGATCAAATACCCGGCCTACTGAAAGGTTGAAACATAATGGGATCGAAAAGGTGCCTTGGCATGGCACTGTTGGATTTTTAATTGCGTTAATTGCTGCTGTGTTTAATGAGAAAAGCCAATTTCGAAACATATTGCGCTTGTTAAGTATGTTTCCACCTACTTAATAGGTAAAATTGTCACAACGTGAATCTTTTATGTGTGGGTTTTAAACAGTAGAAGAGGGCTCTCTACGAGCTGCAGGAGTAATTTAGGCTACGAAAACCTGTTTTGTATCAATATATTGACAACAGCGAGCTGTTTTCTAATGGCAAGCTCCCATACCCAGTTTAACAAATGTCTTGCGGCTTTTAATTTTCGTTTGTTAGTAGACATTGCCATACGGCTTGGGTTTATATCTCTCCTTTTGTCACTACAAACTAGTCAAACAGGTTGATCACTTTTTAACTTTTGTTGCATTTTTCCCACGATAAAACCTTTTTTTAATTTAATGTTCGTTTGTACCATAGTATTTCGCCTAAAATTTTAAACATACGCAACAGATAATATGCTGAGAATTGATTTTGGAACTAGTATCTTGGACCTTTAAAATTGAAATCCTATAGCCTTCTGGAAACAAGAGTCAGTTTTTTCCATTTTGGATCGTTCACAAATGACGCCAACCACTTTTCACCATTTGTAACCCCCTCCTCCCTCTTGTCAACTCGTGTCAACGTTTGGATTTCTGAACCCCCTCCCCCTAACGTTGACGTCAATTTTAGGCACTTTGTCCCTGAACTTTTTCTGCATACGAAGATAAAATATTGACACTATATTCTTGATTGATGTGTTTCTAACTATAAGGGGGTTATAAGTTTGAAGCAAGGGTGATAAAAGTACCTCCGAGTGAAATGTAAAACTTCAGCGAAAAAACAATTGCGTGCAATAACCTTTCAATTGAGCCTCACTGTTTTTAACACTGAAAAAACTGTGAATGTTCCCTTTTGAAAACCGTGTGGATCCCTCTGACAAACCTTTCCTTGTAAAATTAAAAAAAATATATGTCGGATTCTAATTCGGAATCAGTTATTAATCTAACGAATTAAAATGATATGATATGATATGATATGATATGATATGATATGATATGATATGATATGATATACATGATATGCTGTGATGTGCTATGATATGCTATGATATAATATATGATATGATGTGACATGTTATGATATGGTATGATATGATGTGACATGATATGATATGGTATGATATNGCGTGCAATAACCTTTCAATTGAGCCTCACTGTTTTTAACACTGAAAAAACTGTGAATGTTCCCTTTTGAAAACCGTGTGGATCCCTCTGACAAACCTTTCCTTGTAAAATTAAAAAAAATATATGTCGGATTCTAATTCGGAATCAGTTATTAATCTAACGAATTAAAATGATATGATATGATATGATATGATATGATATGATATGATATGATATGATATGATATGATACATGATATGCTGTGATGTGCTATGATATGCTATGATATAATATATGATATGATGTGACATGATATGATATGGTATGATATGATATAATATAATATATGCTATGATATGATGAGATGATATGATATGATATATGATATGGTATGATATCATATCAAAATTTCATTTCCTTTTTTTGATTATTTTCTGATGCCAGGTTTCAACAATGTTGCAGGACTGAAGACCGGTGACTATGTCACTCTTGCAGTAATTGAGCAATACCTTGAATTTAAGGTATACAGCAACTGATTTTTAGGTGACCCGAATTTGCTTAAATCGTTGTTGCTATTGTTTGTTTTCATTGTCGTGTCATTTGTTGCATTGAGGCGAAAGTGAAGTATTAATAAGTTTTATTTTCTAGACACTGGCTCTTGCATAGTATAGGTTTCTGTTAATGTTTGGGTTTTTTTGTATGTTCATCCCGGAAGATTTTTCATACCACTTATAACAATTTGCTGTATGTGTTTCCAGTTTTTAGAGATGTTGGAATTAATAGTTTTAGTTAAAATCGGAACAGTTGGACGGTTTTTTATAATGAATAGAGGAAGTGGTCTCATTTTGGACTGGTATATGGTACACTTTTAGGAAGAGTATTGCTTTCCGTGGTCTGTGTTTAGGTAAGCATCTAGATATTTAAAACGTTTGGCAAGCGAAATACATAAACCGTGAAAGAAAGAACATGGAAAAGATGGAATGCATGCTATTTTATAAACCACGGAGTGTGCTATTGTCCTTTTCCTGGGGAAAACATGTTTCAGGGATACCCCCGTTCATTATTTCTATTTCCACCCATACAGCTTTATGAGACGAGTAAAGGGAATAAATCTCATTGGAACAACATCTTAAAAGAAATAACATAGTAACTTGTGATTGGTTAAGGGAATTTAGCACCGATAAATAGGAAACTAGATTTTGGAATAAAGCTGTTGTTATACTTTTGTTGACACTTTAAGATAGCAAAGCTTTCTTTTTTTAATGTCAAAGAAGAGGAAATTATAATAGACCAAAGGAAATGTAGTATTGATTAAATTATTGTGATTGAACCAAGAAACAGGAACCAGGTAGCTAGGTATATTGTAAAAAATAAGCATGCATGCCTCGCGGAAGTGGAGGAGGATAAGTTTATTCTTTGGAACTCTGCTTATTCTTGATAATTGTCTTGCTAACAATGTAGTGTCATGCGAACCAGGAAATCTATGCTCTGTGATTTCTCTGGTTCCTGTGATTCTTCATTGCTTTTAAGAATAGGTGATGGCCTTGCATGCATTTTTAGTCGTTTGAGAAGACCTTCCACTGGTTTTATGACGTTTCCGAAAAGAGCAATACCATCTGCATAGCTAAGGTCAGGCAGAACGTCTGATAGGTGGCGGCTACTACGCCGGTGTTTCCCTACTGAACCCCAGTGTCAGTTTTAACTACACCCTCATCTCCTTTCAATGTCAGTAGTATTGCAGAGGTCTCGTCATACGCGACTCAAATAACATTACGAGCATCGATGCTTTTGCTTATTTAGACAGTATTTACCAGATCAATATAATCAAACGTCTTTTGGAGATAAATGGAAGTTATCTCCAAAAGACGCTTCATGCCATGGCTTTTAAGTTCGTTAACAAAAATACTAATATCAGGAATATGTTGCATGATGAATCTTCCTTGTTGGAAACCGTTCCGTTTGGGTCAGCAACACTTCATCAGTGAGTGTATAAATCTGTTCAATAATGCAGCGATTTTCTTTGTTTTCACAAATTATTAATGTAAATTCTTATAACCTGTCAAACCAGGTGAGCAGCTCTGTAGAAGCAAAAATTTCATCTTAGTTGAAATTCAGGGCTCCTAAAATGAGTGTTTTGGTGGTAGGGCTAGCTATAAATATCTCCTGTTAACCATATTGATGCTAATTATTTGAAATAAATATTTTTTTCTGTAGAGGCTGCATATTTGTACTTATTTATTAGGACGGTTTCCTTTAATTTGCGAGGTTTTGTAGCATCGAACGTGCTTATTGTATTAATGTTCTTAAAGTACCTTACACGTAGCAGGCATTAGCTAATAAATTGTAGTATGTTATCTGTCTGATATATGTTCTTAAATGCTTTTTGTAGACCCTTGAAGTTTGGAGGGAAATTAAGACTGAATTATTTCAAGAAACGGTTCGTCCCATTTCACCAGATTTAGAATGTATGGACAGTGTCATACGGGTACTTGAAGACCGAGCAGAATCTGTGGCTTCTGTCCAGGTGTGGTATTTTTTAAATAGCATTGGTTATTTTTAAGTGTTCTTCATGAACTAACGATTTTTATTTCTTCTAGCTTAACAATACTAATGGTATTCTGTTCTGTCTGTGTGCACACTTTTGATGACGACTAGGGTGACGTTTTTCGTAGCTGGGAAAATAAGTGCACACAAACAGCAAACAGTTTATTATTCTGCCCACGATATCGTATCAAAAGCCTACAAGTGAAAACAGAAAGAAATAGGGAAAAAAAGAAGCCGAAAGGACTCGACTAGATCACAGTTCCTTGGCCAAAAATATCTCACAATTGTAAGTACGATTGTGAGGTATTTTAACTGGATGAACGAAGTCTGTGAGGACAAGTCAAAATTTATGGCCTCTGCTGGAATGACACCATGTATATTGCCAATGTTTATGTAATTTGCTATTCACAGAGCTATTTCGAGGAAATTAGTGTGTTATGTCGGTGCTGTTTGGAGCTTTTAAAGAGGGTATTCTCGAGAAAGAAATGTGCTCCAATGAAAGATTATGTTGAGAAACCATTGAGTGAAGATGAATTAAGAGTGAGTACCTAATGACAAAATTTAATTTGGAATTTGCTATTTTAATAGTGGGATATGCAGCTATTTATTAAGTCAAGCAGGGAGTAAGTAACAGTAAACAGGGTTGACCTGTTCAGTCATGCTATTTCTGAGGTCAGTGTTTAATTTTAAATCCTTGAATAGGTTTAAGTTGCAATTTCACTAAAGGTAATAGTTTTCCATGACTGATCCGTTTTTCAAAAAGGCATACTAATTTGTACATAGAACTTTTAGCGTGTTATATGACCTCTCGCAGCTTTCAAAATTGTAATTTTTGTTTTGAAGACCAACGTTTAATTTAGATAAAAGTCAAGAGATAAAGACTTTCAATGGTTTATTTTTGAACAGTATTGTGTATTAGTACAGACAGGAGTGTCAGTAATGAAAATCTTTTAATTAAAAAGTACCTGAAGGAGCACTTATCTCTTGAGATGAATGAGAGTTCAGTAAAAGAACCAGTACAGTAATTACCTTGTAATTAAGAAGTGTCGTAACGAGCCTTTAATACATGAAGCTGATGTAATAGGAAACTTATACGTGGACAACTTCAAGTTTATGAAACTGTGATTGCGGGAGCAAAGCATGCGTGTAACTTAATTTAATTTGACAGGTGCAAAAAGTTCTTATGAAAGCTAGCTTCAAAAGAAGAACGCATTGTTAGGGAAATTAGAAGTTCATTCGTTAGGTAGGTCTGTGGGTAAAAAAAGGAAGACTCTGCTTTCCTTTACCCATGGTTCTTTGAAATAATTTGTAAAGCCATGTATTGAACCGTTAGGGTTATGTTGCCCTCTATAACAAATAAGCAACAATTGACTGATAGAAAACAATACAATGATTCTGTTTGGTTAAAGCGAGCGCATCATTTTGAGTGAATAGGTGATGCCATTTCTTATTGGTGTTATCTATTTCAGCCATATTTTTACAAATATTCATTAAGCCAATCGTGCAAGGTGTCAAGCTGTCTTTGGTTCAACTTTGGCCTCAACTATAAAACAGTAGCCGTGAAATCAACCGAGATTGAGTTCACTAACCCTTGCGTAAACAGGTATTTGCTGTTGGTGGTATGTCAGTTTCAGCAATGTTTTTACAAATGTGGTACTTTCCTTTTCATTAAACCAATCATGTAAGGTATCATGCTGTCTTTGGTTCATCTTTGGCTTCAATTATGAAAAAGTAGCCGTGAAACCAGCCAATATTTTATTCATTAACCCTTAAGTTATCAGGTATTTCCATTTATTATTGGTGGTATGCCTCTTTCAGCGACGTTTTTTAAATAGGTGTTCCTCTTTCTATTAAGCCTATCATGTGAAGTGTCCGACTGTTTTCGGTTCATGTCTTTCTTTAACAGTGAAGCAATAACCTTAAAACCAACCAAGATTAAGTTTATTGACTCCATTTGCCACTTTGTCAAGAAAAATAACAGCAATAGAAATCATTCTTGTACATCCTTGGAACCTTTCGTGACCCTACATAAGCGAGCACAAAATGTAAGATAAGAACGATTTTTCTTGAAAAGGAGCAACCAAATCGAAATTTTCCATTTTCCAGCCTATTTCAAGAATGAGCAGGTGGAAACTAGGGACGCTCTAACCGGCTTTTTACTTTGACACAATTAAGGCTTTCACGAAAATTTTAGATTAGTGCCAGATTTGAATCATTTTTATTTAAATAGCACTTTTTAATTTCTGTACTAACGTAAGTTAATTATTAGGTTTAACCATTTGTACTCATGGAATTACATATTTCATTGGCAATAAGCTCAAAAGATATGCTTTTTTACCAAATTCTTTAAAATTCATAACATTTTAAGCATTTTTCATGGTTTGTTTTAGGCAATGCTTATAGACGCTGAAGCTAAACAAGAAGTTTTAGATGAAGAAGGCTGGTATCAGAAGGTAAATATTTGTCATTGCCTCTTTCTATTTACGATTTGATCATATTATTAACTAGCTGTTTAATGCTTCTTTCCTTTGTTTGAACCCTGGACCACGACAATGACACGACAGGCATTACTGGGGTGGCACTGGCCATTTCAGATTGTGGATGTGACAGTGACGCCTTTAAACGTGGTAAATACAGTTTTAGAAAATCATACTTTTTCTTGGCCTAATTAAATTCAGATTATATGTGTGGTGTATTATTTTATATTATATTATATTATATTATATTATATTATATTATATTATATTATATTATATTATATTATATTATATTATATTATATTATATTATATTATATTATATTATATTATATTATATTATACTATATTATATTATATTATATTATATTATATTATATTATATATTATATTATATATTATTTTATTTTATTATTATATTACATTATATTATATTATTATATTATAATATTATATAATGTAATATATAAGCCAATGGCTATTTGTGAAACATTTTTTATCTATTGCTGTATTAATTGTAATTATGTAACATTAACTGACAGAGAGGTAAAGAACTGAAATTTAATTAAAATCTTGATGTAAGACATCCAATAATATGTGTTTACTTGGCCATTCGTATAAAAGAAATAATGAAATTTGTTACGATTTTATTAGAGAATTAATTTTGTTTCCGTGACTTAATACACATTTTGCCGACAGTTGTTGGAAAGAAAGAATGTTTTATGCCGTATTAACGCTTATTGTTTGTGCTAGATTAAAGATATCTGCTCCACTGATGTGGGAGATAGATATACTTTTACGAAAAACACTTTTAATTATACCAGAGAATTCCTGAAAATTCTACTGAACATGAAAAAAGGGTTTCGAAACAAATTATCCATTAAGATAATACTTTCTTTCAATAACATCTAAATCACTAAAGATAAAGAACGGTGACCTGAAAATTCCAACGAAAGCGCTGATTTGTAGCGCTCAGGAACAATCTCTAAGAACAAATTTTGTGAAATTTCACATTGAAAAGACAGCTGAATCATCCTTGTGTAGGATGTGTAATCAGGAGAAAGCGTCATGCATGTTGTTAGGGAAGGTAGCAACTTAGCTCAAAGAGAATATAAACGACGACATGATAATGTTGCAAGATATATTCACCGGCTATTGTGCGAACAAGCTGGTTTAGCTAGAGCAAATGCGTAGTATAACCAGAAACCAGAAGGAGTAATAGAAAACAACTATTTCAAGATACTTAAGACTTCATGATTTAATGTGATCAGCACGTAGTTGAAAGGAAACCAGATATTGTGTTTGTCGACAAAATTAAGAGAGAAGCCACAACAGTTGATATAGCTGCCCCAGGTGACTCAAGGGTGAAGGAGGAAGAAACCGAGAAAATAGAGAAATACCACAGTCTTAAGGAAGATATAACAAAACTGTGGAATCTTAGAAAGGC
Organism: Morbakka virulenta; assembly: GCA_003991215.1. Lineage (NCBI taxonomy): Eukaryota > Metazoa > Cnidaria > Cubozoa > Carybdeida > Carukiidae > Morbakka > Morbakka virulenta. The sequence continues at coordinate 832,862 of RDPX01000334.1, forward strand.
TAGAGTTATACCTGTTGTAATTGGAGCACTGGGAGCGGTATCTAAAGATTGTAGGAAATACCTGGAAAAGTTAACGGGCAATGCTAGATTAGAAATAATACAGAAAACAGGACTATTGGGAACTGCAAGAATCTTAAGGAAAGTGCTCTCAATTTGAGAGCAGAGAAGAAAAGAAGGCCTAAAACATTTAATAGCTGGTTGCTATCTGATTTTAGGTTAGCACCGGTTGGAAGACTAGCGAGAAATATAAAAAACATAATAATAATAATAATAATAATAATAATAATAATAATAATAATAAAATAATAATAACAATAATAATAATAATAATTCATGCATTTAATTATTAGTACATTTAATAATTGCTTTATAATTTTGACAAAAAAGCAGCGTATTATCGTTGTATGTTCAAGCCACATATCGAAAAGAAAGAAGTATACAAATTCGAGATTTAAGACCCATGCTGAAATACCTGTTTGTCACGTCTTTCCCTGTTATTTCAGTTATCAGTAAGTTTTGCCCATAACCACGACGACGTATTTTAAATATCGCAAGTTATATTCATATGCTATGAACAAGAATAAAGGGGTAGATGTATTACGGAGGTTGCATTATTTTCTTTACCAAAATAGTTATCAATTTTTGATACTTTGATTTATTATGTGGAAACCAAAGAGATCTCAATAATTTGGGAGTTATTTCCATTTGAAGTACTGGATTCTTTTTTGGGAGCTGGCTGACAAAGTGATTCGTATTAATGCTCCCTGATTTTGGATTGACTGTATAGAGAATTTCTTTCTTCAGTCCTTTCAAACGATGATACCTTGTTGTTGTTGTTGTTTTTCACATTTTGAAATACATTTTTATTACATTTTTACACATTGAAGGAGCACAAGTAAATGCTTTTCTTTTTCACGACCCACACACTGTTTTATACGTCATCTCTGTTGGTACCTATCATACTTACCCATACACAATGAAGTTGACGCCTTTACAGGCCTTGTATGCTTCGTTCCTGTAAGCACAATTCACTTCTATATATAAATCAGAAGGATTTACTTCAATTTAGATAACTTTCGGCAATATTGTGAAGGATAATTCAATAAAACTTGTATATCCAGTGTTAATAAAAGTAATAATAAAATTAATAGTAAACGTGTCTTGTGCTTTGTTTCTATGAATCTATAAATACAGTATGAAAATTATATATGGGCCTTCAACTACAACTGGAAGTTAATTGCCAAGTAAATTACTAATATAAATATTGACCTTTCAGTTTGGGTCACCCTGTTTTGCGTCTACAGTATATGAAATAATCTGTTCGAATTGGGCTTTACTAATTTATTTTCATTACGTGTTTGTCAATGTCAAAGTTGATTAAATTCCTTGATTTTTTTTTGCGTTTTCTTTGGTGAAAAAAAAGAAAGTAATAATTGAGATATAGCTTGTCCGCAACAACAAAATATCGTAACAATTGGAAAAACTGACAAGGTACAGGCACCTAGACTTCGAAACAAGAGAGAGACGTAAGGGCTACAATCTTATGGTTGTGCACTTGATAATTGGCGCTCTCGGTGGCGGAATGCGTCAAATCGCGAAAGACATGGGAATGATTTTCGAGAGTAGCGATACGATACAAAAGAATATCAGAGAAATGCAGAAAACGATCCTCATGGACAGTGGGACCACAGTCAGAAAAGTACTACATGGTCTCATTCAAGACACAGATAAATTATTTTTTTATAGCATTTGTTTTGTTTGGTAAAATAGCGACTGTACAGTGCCAAACGTATTATTGCCTTCCTGACTTGGGTGAAACACCCACAATCGCTCTGAGAAGTTAACCACGATTCAAGAATCGCGTAAATATTTAGCAGATTAAAGTCTCGTTCTTTACCGGAATTAAGCAGACAAATCACACCACCAAAGCTGAGAATGCAGTGGAGAGCAATGATCGCCAACGTCCTTAGAGGATATGGCACCTAGAGAGAGAGATAAACTTGTCTCATTTAGGAATGGGGAATAGGTACATTAAAAAAAATATGTACTTGTCAGATTGATGGTTTGAACCGGTGGAAAGTTCTGGTTAAGCGTGACATTTAAGAATTCATTTGTTATTGTAAACACTCGAGCTTTGCTTTTCTGTACCATGCCCTTTTTGCAGCTTTAAATGCGCAAACATTATGTGATCCTGCAGTCTATACAACATGACAACCACAACATGGAATCTTGGAAATTACGTTTATTAGCAGATATTTATGAGCTTATAAAAGTTTAAGATGTGTTTTACGGATTCATGCTGTTTTGAAAGCGCGTTGTGGCTGCAGTCGAGTGAAATTTCATAATATGAGACGAAACTACTCAGCTGGAAACATGATTTCTGGTCTCGCATTGCCTTTATCAAATGTCATAAAAAGACTGATTTAACAAATGCCTTGCCACTAATCGGAAAACACGATGTTTCAGTTCCCATGACATTTGATAGAACATATACTAGTCGATGAAAATAGAAAAATAAAATAGTATTTGCCTTCGGCAAGTGAAAAATTAGTTCCGTCGTCACGGTAATATATGTCAGTTTGACGTATTCTTACTGTGCTGATCTTCACGTTCCGTACTTTTAAAGTTATTTTCGTTTTTGCACTCATGTTATAAGGACCACGCTGATGATTTTGTGAAACATGTTTCAACTACTACAATTTCAAAGTAGTTTTTTATAAGTGATTTGTTTCATGGCTTGCAATGATTTTTGATGAAGAACACACTATTTCACTGGTAGTGCTTCATCGTGGTGAAAGAGATGAGAGAGACATTTCATTAGGAAACCACAAGACTCCAAAAAAGTGATATTTGTTCACAGGTGGTCATTATTTTCAGTATCTCATATTTTTTATAACACTTGTGATAAAAATGTACTTTATTGAGCCCTTAGAAGTGACAGATATTCTAAGTTACTGGTAAACAAACATGCAAACCGACATTTACAACGTTTTCATTTACATTTAAATTTACATTTACATTTACATTTACATTTACATTTACATTTACATTTACATTTATATTTATATTTACATTTACGTTTACATTTACATTTACATTTATATTTATATTTACATTTACATTTACGTTTACATTTACATTTACATCGTGGGGGTGGCATATGGATTGTAGCAAGCTGTAAAAATACTGACTTTTAGATTCTATTCAGAGTATGTAATGCCTTTCGGGAATGCATTTTACTGGTCGTTGTTTACCGTCCATATTAGTATAGCCAATACTTTTTTTGTTCAGTCAACATCTCCCGTTAGGGGTCGCCCGAGCGAATTTTACCCCGCCACTTTGTTCAGTCCTGTGAATCTTCCTTTCTCTGTTCTTTCACTGCCGTCTCCTCCTTTATATTTTCCATCCATCTGTGCCATGGTTGTCCCCCCCCCCTTTTTACTGGCAAGTCCATGTCCATCCATCGCTCCCCCACTTACTTTTTATCTATCCTCTCCACCTGCCCGTACCATCGTGGTCAATTTTCTTGTAGCTTCTTGGACATCTGCCCCACTCCAACTCCCCCTCTTGTGTCATTATTTCTGATCCTACCCCTACTCAAATACGGTCTTTGTACAGAGATCATTGTAGTTACCATTTCCTAGTTTGGGGGGAATTTAAACAATAAAGTTTATTTTATAGCATTATGTACTCAGTTTGATTTGTTCTCATTATTCTAAATTGACGTTATCATTTTAGACAATCTTCCTGGATGGAAAACTAAAGCGGATAAAAAGTTAAAATCAGAAATCGAAGTCCATATAAATCTTAATATAAATTTTTATTAAATGTTTCTCTAGCCTGGTTCCAAGAAATAAAAATGGAATGTACGTATATAAAGAATAATATCGACTTAAGAATTATTACTATAGATTGTTGCTGTTAGTTAAATTTATTTGCATTTCATGTAAAATGTTACTACTTTCTTCTGATCAGCTTTAGCAGCAATGACTGATCAATTTTGCAATAAGTTGCACAAAATGGTTAATATCTTTGCTAAGAATGAGAATTAATTTTTTTTAACGTTTCCTCAGTTACCGATATTTTTTCTTTCTAAATAGTCAAGATTAATTTAAGTCATGGGTATTTAACATTTAAATTTAAATGGTACTAATTGATGACGCTTAGTATACATTTGATCCTGGCTCTTATAAATATAAATATGTAAATGAAATTGTAAATCGACAAAAGACTTCTGAAAAATTATTATTTGAATTCTTTTCCTGGTTTGCAAATATATCTTATATCTTCTATAAGGACACGCCGCATAGTAAAAAGAGGGTAAAAAATCTTCAGATTTTGTCTTTAATTTTTTATTTTTCTGATGTCCTTAATCGCCCAGCTCTTGCAATGGCCTAGCATTTCAGGCTTGGGGCTAAGATCAAGTGTAGGGGTTTTGTTTCTCTTTGGTTGGGTTTTGAATTTTGGACTCTTGCCTGCAGGATCTGTAGGCTTGACATCCTAGGACAATGATTTGTAACGAATCGAGAGGAAGTGTCCTTCAACAGATGGACTTTGGGAAGTAATTAATATGTTTTGCTGTCAATAGTGTATTTCCTTCTGTCTGTCCATCTTTACTTGTGCTGGCACTTCTTTTCGGATGTTTCAAGGATGTATATCAGTTTGGGGGATTAGTAGCCCCACTGTTTACCAGGGATGCTATCAATGAAAGACTCGTATTCGCGCAGCTTTTATATTCAGCTCTCATGAATTGGCCTCATTTTTGTATGAATAACAAAAAAACCCTGTTTTACACCGCAAGCTCATCGTAAGTAACTATTTGATGCTATATTTGTCATTTCCAGCAAGTTCTTTTTCACTTTTTACAATCTAAAGCTCGGATATCTTATCCATTTTTATCGTAATGTATAGTACTGCCCAACAATAGTTTGTTTTCTCACTTTTGGAAATGAATTTGTGTGGGTTTTTTTAATATTTTTGTTTACTGTTTCCAAAAAATGATTCATTTTTGTCTCATGCTGTCAAGTCTTCTTCCAATAGGTAAGGTTGGTTTTTCGAAATACTTCGCATCAGCGGAACAAAATAAGCATGTCGGGCTTTTTACAACTTTGATGATTTCGCGCGGTAGCGAATACAAGACTTTTGTTACCACATATTTTTGTTTACCTATTATTGACATGAAACTCTTATTATTTACATGGCCGACAGATACCTGTGTAAAACAAATTTCAATCAAAACATGTGTGCAGTCCATTTGAGTGTTAACTTCTTTGCATTCTTCAAATCAAATCAATCGGTCAGTCAATCAGATCATTGCAGTAAACGTGATCATTAATCACACTTGTTGGTAATGTTGTGAATTACCACAAACGATAACGAAAGGACATAATTATCCTGACATTCCATCAGATCATAGACCAGTGTCACATTTAGATGTACGTTCAACACTCATTTTTACTATTTTGTCATGTCTACAGGAGGTCACAGCGCGTAATTCTAAGGTTTAACATCTCCACTTCTCTTCAGCAGAAATATAAACGAAAGAAAAATAACGACGGGTACATCTTTTAAAAAGAATAAATTCTGGGAATTATAAAGCAGTTGTTTTGGTTGTATAAGGTTGTGTTGAGTATATACTTTAGCAGATTTAGCTTCTTTTAGTGCTCACGTTTTGCATCTATTTCCTATTCACTTTTTTATACTTCTTATTTCACCTTAAAATACTGCTAATTTTTCAGGCAGAGCCGCAAAATATTGTCTCAACAACTACCCGGGGACGCGGCTGAATCAAAGCCCTTGGTGGTGGCACGTTGACCTGTGTCGATAACTCAATATCCACTGATAATGCAAATTAAGTAAGCAAACGCTGAATACAACTATCGATGTAATTACTCAAGAAATAACAATATATTTCAAAGCTTGCAGCTAAATATAGTTGAGTAAAATTAGTTTTAGAGTTTATCAATTGAATAAATAGAAGTCTCTCACACATGACAGTTATTCGCGTAGCTTCACAGCTCGTGAAGAAAGTAAATCCGAATTCGAAAATAAATACCAGGTTCCAGCCAGTAGTAGCGAAGTTAACCGAATCCCGAGTGCATCGATAGATGGAAATCATACGGTAAACACTACTTTTCTCACGACTCATTCTGTTGCCCAAAGACGCATTCCTCCTGTGCTTTTCGAGATAAGATTTTTGCAATCGTCGCAAACCAGTTTCTTTCATATTTGGTCGTCGTAATGTTCATTTTAAACACGTGATATAAACGTGGTAGCTAAATTCCTCCGGAATTTAATACGTTATCTTCTTGATTTTTCGTGGGCTCAGTTTATTGATTTCTCGTGGGTTCAAGGATTAAAAATACAGCATGGCAATAATATCTTTATAATCACTTATTGAATAGGTTTTGGAATATTGCTGGACTTCCCCACTCAAATATCTTTATAAGGCAAAAGCTTGAGTAATAGCCGAGGCCACAAAGAGCACATACACTTGAGCAATGGAGTCGAGCAATGTAATATAATATAATATAATATAATATAATATAATATAATATAATATAATATAATATAATATAATATAATATAATATAATATAATATAATATAATATAATATAATATAATATAATATAATATAATATAATATAATATAATATAATATGATAAAGATTGACAATTACTTTTGCTTAAGGGAGAGATTATCAGACAATGGATTTAAAAAGATGGTAATTCCAGCAGTGTTTGGAACTCTGGGTGCAGGCAAACAAATTTTTTTAACCATTAAATTAGAAAAAAGAAAAACCTAGCGAAACTCAATTTGTACACCAAACTTCCAGTAACGCAGAAGACCTTCTGTTTTGATATTGGGTCATACTGTTGTGATAATATGTTTGTCGCATTTTCCATGTAATAACCTAGCTTCAGTATAGTATTCAATGATAATAATAAAATTAGTAGTGATAGTAATGATAATTAACAATAAAAGAAAGTTTATGGCCCGACATCGTTATCTGTGACAAGAAAGAAAACGTATGTATTTTCATTGACATGTCTGTGCCATTTGAGTGGAGTGTCGCAAGCAGAGAAACAGAAAAGTCGTCAAAATACAAAGACCTTGAGAGAGAAGTTACCAGACCATGGAGCATGAAAAGGACTGTTGTGCCTGCCATTGTTGGAGCCCTAGATTTTATCAGAAGGCGAATGAAAGATCATACATCAAAGATTCCTGGAAAGATCAGCATCGAAGAAATCCAGAAGATAGTCTTGCTGGGAACATCACATAAGACCTTGATTTGATCCTGGTCTCCCCAAAGAAAAACACCAAAACTGGAGATATTTAATGATGGTGATAATGATGATAATAATAATAATAATAATAGTAATAGTAAAAGTGGTCGAAAAAGTAATGGTAATAATAATTTTAATATTAATACCTAAACTTAAAGTAAAGATGCCTTATCCGGCAAGTGTTACATGGTTGAGTACCGCAGGCTTAGTTGTCATCAAGTTATTGTTAGGATTAGAAAGGATAAGCAAGTTAGTAAGGTTGTGTTATTTCAGAGATATTCTCATAGATGAAAATGGTGTATTAGGGATTTGGGGGTGATTCTAGCAATGACCTGTGCACTTGGATATTTATGCAAGAGGCTGGAAGAATTGCTGGGGAAAATATGGTTATTATAAAGACAGGATTATTGCAAAAAGCAGCTTTTTTAGGAGCAGCGAGGATTCTAAGGAAGGTGCTAGAATGCTAAAGGTGACGGGAGACCTAATAGACCAAGTACTAACAATGAGAATCATGGTTTGATTGTGGCGTATCGGTGAAGTTTACTGCCGTACAAGAAACAAAACTGTTGACAATAATATCCTATTTACATCAACAATGATATAAATCAATGTAAGATCACAGACATTGCAGTACCTAAAGATACAAAAATAATCAGAAAAGAAGAAGTAAAGATATAAAAATTCCAAGACCTACGATTTGAAAGACTATGGAAAATGGGAACAAATGTGATAACGATTATGATCGTTTCATTGGAAACAATCATTCACAGAAATTGTGATACTTAGTCTTTGAGATCCTGCGACGAGGCACCAGCCAACGTCAGCTTTTAAAGTAACTTACTTAATTACAGTAACTTATCTTGTTCTAATGAAAACAAGGTTTCATATATTTTTGTTAATATTTCTAATACTTTAAACTGATAAACTGGAAATAAGCTGTCTCTAAGGACAAAAGTAAAATTGACCCATTCGTCATCTCTGTAGCATTTTACAGCAGTGAAACAGATTCCTTACGTAAGAAAATAGGAAACAAGATCGAAGCCTTTGATATGTAGAAGTCTTAGAATTTCATGGAAGGACAGGAAAATAAATGCTTTGTAGAGAATAAAATCCAGACTCGACATGGCCTTATTGGAAATGGGGGGGGGGGGGGCAAAGGGGAAAGACCA
>RDPX01000334.1:841461-853343 GCA_003991215.1 Morbakka virulenta
GGGAGAGGGGGGGGAGTGAAAAGAGGAAGACCAGAACAAACATGGATCGATGGCAGCAAGGAATGAAGCAGTCTGACAGTTGTCAATACAAAGAGGTAAACAAGCTGGAGAAAAATGTTTGTCAACGAGTACATCTTTGGCCTCAAAAGGAACTATATTCACGATAATAATAATGATGATAAATTAATGTATTGATACTCTGCATCTCTCTGCCTGTTGTCTTAGACTCTGCCAAGGCAGTAAAAAATTAGTGGATAGTCGGTTGAAATTAAGCCTGCTCCAGTGATACAAATTATATGGACTTGACCTTTAATCTAGGTGCCCGTGAAGACCCTCTTTTGACGTTTATTCTGAGTAGCGAACCCCTATATTTCTTTGTTCCCTACTTGAAATTTGTAAGTTAACTGACTGTAATAGAGATCCTTAACACAGCAAAGTTGGCAATGGGTGTTTACTGGGGAAGAACTGACAAAGTTCCCTGGTTGATTACAGTTGTAGCACCGTTACCTTTTTTGCAACCAAAGTCTGATCTAACTTCGGGGGTGTGGATTAAAGCCTGGTTTAAGTGTTCTTTATCACGTGAGACTGATTTTGACCCAATTTCACCCGCACACGAACGTAACCCTTGGTTGGTGTAGATTTTAATGAGTCAAGACCAGCTCAGAACTGTTGCTGGACTCGTCGAGTCATATAATCTGCACTGGAGCCTTATTAATTTTGTGCATTGGCATGAAAACACAGAAATTCTTTGTCGATATGATAAATTGCTAAGAAGCTTTTGTGTGGTTTAAGTGTTAGCTTGGCGTTGTTTACCAACAACATAAAAGTAGGCGTCATATGAGTCTCTTTTATCTTGCTCGGGAAGGTTATATATACTGACTGTGTAACCAAGAAGAGAGGAAGAAGAGGTATCAAGTCATGAACATTCTAAGTGTATGCAATGGCAAGTATTTTGAAGTGAGGAACCCCAAAAGCCGACTTACTAGAGTCAAACGTCTTAGGAACGACAAGCGATAGCTTTTTTGCTGCAGACTGTTGCTGAGCTCTCCTCTCCTGTCAGCAATATAGCCGATTTTCAGGGCCTGGTAAAACAAAAATGTTGATAACACCAATTCTTTTGTTTATAATTGTCTATAATTTTGTTGAACATGTTTCTTGGAAAAAGAAAACGAGCATTCCTGTTGATAACCTTAAGTACACATATTATGTGCATAACATAATTCCTCAGTTAAGTTCCCATCCGGAAATACTCTCTATGTTCTTTTTATCCATCATCCCGTAAACCACCCCTTAATAAAGACTGCACTCACAGATATGCCGCCAAAGGGGTTAATCAGATTTCGTTAAACCAGGGATTTCATTTTGAAAACAAAGAGAACCTCATAGAATGTAGGCGTTTGTTTTGCCATCGAGGTAACAAATTTGAAAAAATATCCTCTCCTTAATTTCCTTTCAATGAAGAGCATTTCGATTCGTGTGTTTTGCTTCTTCGTACTGGTTATGAAGATTCCACTTGCTCGTCTATGACGGATATTTGTTCCTGCTGTTTACCTACACTTTGCAAACAAAGGTTGCGAACTTTAAAAAATTTGAAATAATCCAACGTCACCGAAAGGAGGCACAATGAACACTAAAACAGTAAATTTTAAATTAGAGATGTTAAATATGTTGAAAAATCAAAATTCACACTTAGCTGTTGCTTCCGTTTTTCTAAAATTTGACATTGCCCAACCCATTTTTTCTGATCGATGGTCAGGAGAAAGTAGTTTTGCATTTACACATGGTGCCTTGTTGCTGCAAGTAGATCCGTTTAAAGGAGGGTGGCTGCAAACCTTTACAGGTCGATTATGATTTTGATGGGCCAATTGGGGGATGAATATTTAGAGGACACTGGTCAAGATGAAAGCCAAGACGGAAAATAATGGGAGCGAGGTCTATTGACATGCTGAAAATTTCGAAACCAGTAAAAAGTTGACTTAGATACACCATCCAAACGAGTACTTTTTCGTTTCGTCATCCGGCTTGGATTTCACAAGAGAATGGGATATGAAGGCAGGGCTAGTGGGCGTGGGTGGCTGCTGTTGAAAAGAATCCTTTTCCATATACTTCATGTTTGGCGACGTCGCGAAAAAGCCAGTACCAGCCCTTCGATATCACTTGCGTTGCCCAGATATCAGTAAGGGCTGACAAATATTCAACAGAAATAGATACAGGAATCGTGTTGTGGAAAGCTGATCTAGCCCGGTGTGTAAATGACAAAGATATTCGACTGAATGCAATAATCAAAGTGTCTGCAAAAGAAATATTCACATGTGAGTCCACTGGTCACGAGAAATTAAGGATAACGGTAGCCCCATCTACAGAGGGCGACTAAGCTAAATTAATTCCCCAAGTTAAAAAGAGTACGTTAGCTCTATTCTATTTGTATTACCAGTTATATAATTTGAATGCACCTTCATCTTGATATCCCTCAAGTACAAACCTGAGTGCCACAATATTGAAATAGTTTTTGTTATATGTGGGTTTTGAAAATATCTCAGAAATAAAGCAAGGCTTTTATAAACGAATTGCTATGAAACAACAAGGTAATGAAAACATTCCTCCAAGGCGTACACAGACTACTACCTTTATAGCGGAAAATCCAACTTGCCATGAAAAAAGTGTTTGTTACGAGTGAGTGCCTCTCCATTAAAGAACTTCCCAAACTGTCGATGACGAAGGAGTCATACAGTCCAAAATTCTCTTGTACCTTAGTATTCTATGGTATTTGTTACTTGTTAATTTGAAAATTGTGTTTTGCAGGAAGTACGTAGAGGACAATTTCCTGCATTACTTTCCTCGTTTATCTTATTTTATCCGATATATTTCTTATTTTTCCTTCAGTTTATTCTTTGTTGTTTTTTTTTCATATCAATCCTAAGGTTTACAGCATTTTGGTCATGTTTTGATAAATAGTTGTAGTTAAATAATGCAGTAGTATTCAAAAATACCTCTTATTAGATACGTGAAAGTCACAGACAAGAAGAAAAGGCTTATCAAGACTTCGTTGATTACGTAAAGAGAACGTCAGACTTTACAGCACTTCGGGTAGGAATGTTACAGCACTTATACTTATTATTTCGTACGGATCAGGTATTAACTTATTTGAAAATGAACTAAAAGGTCCATCGTAACTATTATACTACAAAATGTTGATGTTATGTTTTACTTTTTACACTCATCTGTGCGAAAGAATGGTTCCCTGACAGTTGTAAGGCTCTTGTGTTTTGAGAGAAAGAAAGAGAGAGACACAGAGAGAGAGAGACAGATAGACAGGGAAAGAGAGAGAGACAGACAGACAATCAGTCCTGGAGATCTCAATATATTTTCCCTGGTATAAAGGGTATACTTTTAAAACATCAAACATACACATAACGGACAAAGTAAAACCTTAAGAACTTTATGCTGATTTCAAGCATTTTTAACAGCTGTTGTGCGAAAACCGACCAGTTTTTCGATTTTTTCCCGTGACTTAATGAACGCTATTTGAAACCGTTAATGTAATTAATTTTGTTTTCAGAGTTAATGTATACGCCAGAGTCACTATTCTTGACAGTTTTCTTAAAATATGGTTGAAAGTTTAATACTGAAAGCAAGGGTCATCAAACCAGACTGCTTATTCTCAATTCACAATATTCAATGTTGTTTGGATCTTTTCTTAACTTTGATCCATTAATAATTCATTATTGGAAAATAAGTGCTATTTCACCGTCCTCAACATACCGAATTGGATTAGAGTTCTCTTGCTTTATTTAAGGTTACATATAGTTAACTTACATAATATGCACTTTAGACCCAATGAGATTTTTTGGTTTTATACCTCTTCTCTTAGCGCCGAACCTCTTTGTATTGTAAGTATTTATAATGTTATTTTCTTGAAAAAGGAAACGGAAATTAAAAGGTGAAAAAATGCAGAATCAACTCAAGGATCAAATGATTTGCTGTAGGTTTTTTTCAAATGGATTTTAGCAGGATTACTTTAAAAAAGATATTGATGGTAAAACTAATTATTTCAAAGTTGCTGCATTGCACTAAAGTAATACACTGGGTCTTTCATTGATGGTAGCCCTGGTAAACAGTGGGCCCATTTTTGTCTTTCACAAATTCTCATCTATGAAAGACACGAAAGGAAACAACAGATCAAGAACAAGTGGGACAGAAAGCACGCAAGATGACATAAAATACAAGACATAAGGGTAGCCCCTCCAGAACTCTCCGTGGAAAGGCCTTCCTCTTGGGTTGGTTTTCAGCGAGTGCTCAAGTATCTCAAGACCACCTGTCCTGCATGGTTGGACCCTATAGCCGAAGCTCCGATCAAGGAGAGACCAGAGCTCAGCACTTGATCTTAGCCAAAAGGCCGAGAAGCTAAAGTGACACATTACTCAGTCGTGTTTGTTTTTTGTTTAGAGAAGTGTTTTAAACGTTGTCTATGAAAAAATGGATAAATTAAATGCCTCTCTGATGTTCAAGACCAGATGAACTGCTTCAACGTTCAGTTGAATACATATTGATATCTAGACCAAAAGGAAGTATAGTGAAAATGGAGGAGAGGAAATTGCCGTAAAGTTCAGAGATTCCAGTTATATTCCACCTATAGGTTATATAAAAAGGGTTATATTTGTGATATTAGCAACATATTAGTATCAGATAATTATGTGAGACGTTTCTGGTCAGACCAGTCTGTGGCAGCCTGTAAAGTTTGTCTTTGATGGTCGAGTTATGTGAGGAATAAAGTTAGCTTATAGAAACTGATGAATGTAAGGAAAACGTCCAAACAACTAGTAACATTTCACGACATTAGCTTCTTGCCTTATTAGCGGCTAACGGTTGTGGTAATGTTTTAACCAAAAGGAGCATAGTCCACGTTTATAGAATAGACCTTAATACCAGATGAAAGTGTGGTAAATGTCTAACATTTCCTATTTTTTCTAAGAGCCATTTCAATATGCATTAATTCTTTAAAATAAAAGAAGAAGAAGAAACAGCGCTAAGGATTGAACTTTTACGGATTTATGAATTTAAATCTAGCCAGCTCCTGAAGAGGAGGTTTTGAACGTTGGTCAAAAAATGGAAAACACCGATGGTAAATAAAGTGGGAAAAATTGGTTAGAGCCAATATTATTTTGAATAGTTATTTGACGTTTACTTGTTAATTAAAACAAATTTAATTTGTTTTAATTAACCAAATTCCATCCAAATTCTCCATTCAAGAACAAATCTGTGATGAACAGAACCTTCGATGTTTAAAATATTCCCACAAAGTGTACAGTATTAGCTACGAGGGTACGTTTTTCATCCAGTCACATGACAAATCTTTATTGACATATTCGAAGACAAAGGTGACGTGACCTTTAAGCGAGAGTTGTTAAAGTGAGAGGCTATGGTATATACGAATATATTTTGCTACTGTTTATTTACCAAAGTACTGCAGTTCTTTTTTTTTTGTTGTTTTAACGTCATTTTTCCCAGTGACTGGGGCTCAGACGATGCCCTTCGCAGGGACTTACATTTGGCAGTGAGGAATTTCATGGCCGGATGCCTTTCCTGACGCCAACCAATGGCTTTTTCTTTTGTGAATTTCCAAAGTTGCCCGCTCGGGGAATCGAACCCGGAACTCTTGGGTACGGTGCAGTTGCCCTAACCATTAAGCCACGGTTCCTCACTGGAGTTCTTTTTATTGTTATTATATTTAATTTATTTTCTTTTTTGTGTATTTTTATTAATAGACAGCCCGTCAGAACCAGTTAAATGCAGTCGAGCATTCACGGCTGCAATCACGTGGACTGGAGCAAAATCAGTACGTTCGATTTTGATTTTTTACCCATTTTGCCTGTGATGTATTTGAGTGATTTAATGTTTTTTAACAAAAGCACTCTAGCAAACCTAACTTTGATCTCAATAAATAGCCTCATACCCATAGCTGGTCTTGGAGACTGGGAACGTGTTTTAGAATTTTACATTGCTTCTAATCCTGGTGATTTACGCACCGCCATTGATGATTGGAATACCAATTACCTTAAATTGATAAAAGGACAGTTCCAAGCGCATCAATGACAAATGACACTATGACTATTTTATTTCATTTTGTGTGCGAATTGCACTGGGGATATGTAGTTGTTCATCTACTCGTCTTCCCTTGTGACGACGTTTTGATAATAATAATAATAATAATAATAATAGTAGTAGTAGTAATAGTAATTATGATAATGATGATAATAATAATAACTAGGATTAGACGACCCTCCTACTAATATGTTCATTGAAATAATCACTTAATTTGATATTATTAGCAAGAGGGTAGTGTCCTGCTGGCTCACTCGCAACTTTTTCTTTCTTGAACAGACAGGTCCTTGCACTTCCCTCACCGTTAGGGGCTTGGAACCCTCATGCCTCTCCTCTCTCATTGAAGCACATGGCTGGTTTAGAGTGCCATTCCGTGGATTAACTTCTTACCTGAACTGGGATCAAAGTTACTGAATTCAATCCAGTTCTCAGTATAGGTCCTTTCTCTAATCTGCAATGCCAACTAGTCAAACACACTCAGTCCAGTCATTCACCTTGAGTTGTTCCAGTGGCACCCCTCTTCTTTCTTCAGGAAATTCACTTTTAGCCACCTTCTTCCTCCCTTTGAAAATGTGACTGGGTTTTATCTCCATAACTTATCTTGGCATTTCCATTTGCTCTTTCTTTTTTGTATACCACCCACATCCACCCACTAGGTTTTTAGAAATCAGAAACTGGTTCATGTAATTCTTCNCAGATGGGGTGTCACCCCATGAAGGTAATATGGAGGGCCTAGTCAACATGGCCCAGCCATCTAATGCCCATGAAGTTCGAGTTTTTCTGGGTGCCTGCCAATACCTCTCAGACCATGTTAGGAATTTTGCGACAGTGGCTTATCCACTTTTTCAGTTGCTTAAGAAGAAGGCCCCATTTGTTTGGACTGAGGAATGTGACCATGCATTTCAGCAACTGAAGGCTTTAATTGTGGATAGTCCATCCTTAGCTTTCTTTTCACATAATTCTGATGATCGAATTATTGTCACTTACGATGCAAGTCGACGTGGACTGGGCTGTACCATGACCCAGATTCAGCACCGTAAGAGGTACGTATTGCTTGTGCCAGCCATTCCCCGTCTGAAAGCGATAAACAGTATTCGATTGGCGAGGTCGAAAATCTAGCCTGTGTTTTCTCAGTCAGTAAGTGGTGTTTGTGGCTGTACGGCCGCCATTTTGAATTACATATCGATCATAGAGCCTCAGTGACGTTCCTTGGTTACAAGGGTTTTGATAGAGTGTCATGCTGAATTTCTCGATGGCTCTTGCACTTGATGCAATTTGACTTTGAAGTCAAATATGAGCTAGGTAGTCAGAATTATCTACGAGATGCCTCGAGTCGTCTAACTGCTGCGAAAGAGGAACTGTCTATTCCTGAACCAGTTCATGTAGCGTTAGACTGTTTTGCCTCTCGATTAGATTCTGCTAGCGTTAAATCTGCTACTGAAGCAGATTCTGATTTCACTTGCCTTAAATCGTATGTTATAGATGGATGGCCTAACCATCGTCCAGCTGAGTCACCATTCTTGTCAGTTTGTTGGTCAATTAGAGAAGAGTTATCTTTTCAAGATGGTATTGCTTTTAGAGGAGATAGGCTTTGTTGTACCAGTTATCTTACGTAATTGCATACTCGTGTTAGCATACGAGGGCCATTTAGGTATCGTTAAAACCAAGATGCGGCTTAGAGATTTTGCTTGGTGGCCAGGTATTTCTCGCGATGCTGAGAATTTTGTTAAACAGTGTTTAGTCTGTTCACATTCAGACAAATCTTGTGTCCCACCTGGCCCAGTTGGTTCTACCCCTGTGGATTACCCAGATTCTCCTTGGAAGAAGATTGCTATCGATATTGTAGGCGCAATAGTAGATGCACTAATGGCATGTAAATACCTAATAACTTGTATCGATTACCATACCAAATGGGTAGAGATTATGTGTTGTAGTTCGGTTAACAGCCATACAGCAATAGAGTTTCTTATGACTTTGTTTTCACGCTATGGTTACCCACTGGCTTTGGTAACCGACAACGGAAGCCAGTTTACAAGTGCTGAATTTACAAGTTTTCTAAGTAAGTTTGCTATTGTTATGAAAATTCCTTGATATTTACATATTCTTTTGTTTATTTTCTAGGTCTACACACACTATTTACTACTAAACAATGTACTATGGTTTTGTGTTGAATAAAGCCTTTGCTCTGGTTTAACTACTTCGCATTCTTACAACAGCTATTAAGCATTTTAAGTCAGCACTCTACAATCCATGTGCTAGTGGTGCCATAGAGCGAGTATATCGATATATCAAAGCAGCATTACAAGGTGTGGCACATGGTAGAATCCTTACAGAAGAGTTATGTAGATCTGTATTGTTAGCTTATCTAACATCAGC
The DNA here is from genome assembly GCA_003991215.1 of Morbakka virulenta. NCBI lineage: Eukaryota > Metazoa > Cnidaria > Cubozoa > Carybdeida > Carukiidae > Morbakka > Morbakka virulenta. The sequence goes on from RDPX01000334.1 coordinate 849,940, forward strand.
GCACAATACTCCACATAGTGCTACTGGAGTTACACCAGCATTATTAATGTTTGGACGGAAAATCCGTTCTGCAGTGTCGCTTGATTTTATTTCGTATGTAGACAATAATGTCAAGGAACATGTCAACCGTTATCAGTCGAAGTATCGGAGATTTACTTCCCTAGAGGTGGTGTCTCAATAAAATTACTGGTGGCTGTGGCACCTCATCACCACTACCCTCTTAATGAGTGAAATGAATTATTCAAGTAATGGAAACAACGGCGTTAATGTGGCTGAATCTTATTGTGAAAGCTTCTCGCCCAGCAGGTGTTCCCTGGTACAGCAGCGGGGACCCGGTCGTCATCCTGATACTGCTTTATGAAGGACCCTTAGGAAATGGTCACAAGAAGAAAATAAAACAGTTATGGAATGTTTCTATCTGAGTAGCCCGAAACGAAGAGGATATAGAAAGAGAATGCACGAGGTCTGGAAGAGTAAAGGTACATTTGATGTTACTGAACAGAGGTTGATAGACCAAAAATGCAATATCATAAAAAAGAATTGGCTGTCAGAGGTAGAATTAGAGGAAATTAGAAGGAACATCGAAGATTTTCCCCATGGTGAATTGCATGATATGGTTATTGTATCAGAGGAAGAAGTCGACTTTAATGTTAACTCTAAACCTGAAAATACAGAGGGAACTGTTGATAACACCACAATTCTGAGTTCCCTAAGAAAATACCTGGTTGTACGCTTAGTGACGAAGAAGAACAAATGCTCCAAAAAATTACGATACTCCTGAACAATACCAGGGAACGGCTACCACCTTTGAGAGGAATGCAAAAGGCCAAGATTACAACTGAACTCAATAAGGTCAACTCTTTACTATCAAAAATTAAAGTTTCTTCTATCTCAGAAGTTAATGATCTTTTCTATGCTGGTGCTGTAATTGTAACAAACAACTTGGTAACCAGAAAAAAAGGGAAAGAACCTTGGTGGAAAAAGAGACTAGACAATAAGTTAAAAGAACTTAACAAAGACCTTGGGCTTATTAATAGTCTCATCGAAAAAAACAGATTAAAACCTAAGTCAAAAAACAGGCTCCAAATAAAAAACAAAATCAAGCAAAAGTCATTAACTGTTGTGAGGGAGGAAATAAAACATAGGATTAAAGCTATAACTGGAAAAATCAAGCGGGACAGCAATCGCATAAGCCAATACCAACAGAACAGAACTTTCAGAAATAATCAAGGTCAGTTCTATCAAGGTTTAGACAGCAAAGGTGACTCAGAAAGTGAAGTTCCTGATCCAGTTGAGGCCCAACAAATTCTGGTCAGGAATTTGAGGGCAAGAAAAAGTACATAACAGTCATGTCGATTGGCTACATGACTTTAAGAATACTTTTGAACACGGTGACAAGCAAACCGATATCATAATATCTCCAGAAAAGTTTTCTAAAGTCTTGAAGAAATTGCCAAACTGGACAGCCCCAGGCCCAGACCTAGTGCAGGGTTTCTTGATTAAAAATTTCACTACTTAATACCTGGAATTCTCCAACAGTGTGTAGAATTGCATGACATTCCATTGTGTATGATGAAAGAAAGAACTGTTTTAATTCAAAAGGAGAAATCTAAAGGAAACGTGCCCAATAACTACCAACCAATAACTTGTTTGCCACTAGTCTAGAAAATACTTACTGGAATAATTTCTGAAGAAATATATTCTTATCTTGATGATAAAAAGTATCTTCACAATGAACAAAAAGGATGTAGCAAAAACGCCAAAGGTACTCATGATCTTCTCTTTATCAACAAAATGATTTTGAAAGAGGTGGAAAGGAAACAGAGTAACCTTTTTGTCGGATGGATAGACTAAAAGAAGGCTTCCAAAGATCCCACATACGTGAATCATGGAGTGTCTGAAGTCTCTGGGGATCAATGAGAATAAATGCAAGTTGATTGAAAAGAAAGAGTATGGGCTCATGGAGAGTGGAGTTGATATGCGGCAATGAGAGCTTAGGTCAAGTCTTTTTTAAAAGAGGCATCTTTCAAGGTTATTCCTTATCGCCATTGGTCTTTGTAGTTTGTTTGATACCTCTTAGCCATATCCTCAGAAATATGGAGGAGGGATATCACTTCGAAAAATATCAGCATAATATTAATCACCAATTGTTCATGGACGACCTAAAGCTTTATGCTAGTAGTCAAAAGGCCGTAGATTCGCTTGTACAGACTGCCAGAATCTTCAGTAATTTATTGGAATACAATTTGGCATTGAGAAATGTGCTGTATTGAGAATGTACAAAGGAATGTTGAAGAATTTCTCTGGTATGAAACTTCCTGATGATTGCGAAATCAAAGGCCTGAAAGAAGGTTATAAGTACCTTGGAATTTTCGACACTGATGTAACCAAGAGTAAGAAATGAAAGATAACATATCTAAAAAATACAAAAGACAAGTTAGAAAAATTCTCAAAACCAAACTGAATGGGGAAAATCTTATCCAGGCTATCAACACCTATGCTGTCTCAATGATAAGATACTCGGTTGCTTTCATTGACTGGACGGTAGAAGAAATGAAACAACTATGGTTGAAAGATGGATGTATGAAACGTGAAAATGAATCTTTGATAATTGCAGCGCAAAACCAATCCATTAGAACAAACCACATGAAAGCAACAATTGACAAAAGCCAAAGAAACAACAAGTGTAGAATGTGCAATCAGTGTGATGAGAGGATTAGCCATATACTTTGCAAATGCCCCAAGCTTGCGCAGGGAAAATACAAAAGGAGGCATGATTGGGTTGGCAAAAGAACCCACTGGGAAGTGTGTCAAGTTAATGGAATATCAGTCTCCCCTAAGTGGTATGACCACAATCCTCAAGCAGTAATTGAAAATGAAAAGTGCAAAATATTGTGGGACTTTAATGTCCAAATTGATCGCATCATTGAGGCACGTAGACCTGATATGATTGTTGTTGATCAAGACACCAAAAAGTGTACCATTTTAGATTTTGCAGCACCTTACGATTCTAGAGTAATTGTAAAGAAACAGGACAAAATTTTCAAATATCAAGACTTAGCCAGGGAATTAAAAAAGCTATGGGACATCCCGATAAAGGTGGTTCTGATCATCATGGGAGCTCTGGGTACCCCATCCAAAAATTTTAAGAAGTGATTAAGAGAACTTGGGTTGAAAACAAGAATAGTCGAAGTGCAGAAAACTATGTTACTTCAATCTGCAATGGTACTTCGGAAAGTCCTTGAGGTTTGAGGAGCCTTGCTGACACCATGCCTCAAGAAACTCCACTAGCGATTTAAGATCATAATGTAGTGTGCGACACCAATATAAATAATAATAATAATAATAATAATAATAATAATAATAATAATAACAATAACTTTTACCTGTGATAACAAGAAAAT
>RDPX01000335.1:22863-40873 GCA_003991215.1 Morbakka virulenta
TAACTGTAACACTTTTCCTCTCTTCTACGACTGTCATTCTGGTGTACAACGCAATCGAAGGAAGTAGCCTCTCGTCAACACTGAAGATCAACGTTCTACGAACACCATGGACTTGCGATTCATGGGAATTGCGGGATTTCTTTGCCTTGGTAAGTTCTTCTTTCAGTAGTTTCTTCTGAAAGTTGTGGACAATCGTCGGTTCAAAGCAACCATTGTTTGGCACACCAATTTCAGGAACCGTGGTATGATATCAACTTGCAAGCAATTACTCAAGAAATTAATATGACAAGCATTCTTTATACTCTTCTACAATGCTCTTTGGTACTCCTACAACATTTTCCATTGTTCATGTTTCTTCAGTGTGGTTTCCAGAAGGCGACATGGCAGAAACATTGCGTTTATAAGTTATGAAGTCAAAAGTGAACTGCAATGTGGTAACAACATAGAAATATATTTCGAACTACTCGTTCATCATCAGTCTGCTTTATAAAAGCATCAAGCAAAATGTTCAAAATTTATATTTAATTTACAAGTGAAAAAATCCAATGGGAGTACATAAACAAAAGAATAAAGAGTATCGGTTATATTCAACTCTTCTTCTTGGTGTTCTGAATTTACAGACAGCGAGTCTATGGTCACTGCTGTTTAATGTATATGGAACGTCTTACCCTGCAATCAGTTATGTACTGGTTTATCCATTTACTATTGGAGATGTAATTAATAGTCTTTGAGAAATTACAAGTGTCTCAGTACCATGTGTCCTTATGTACCTTTTTATGTTGGAACCAGGTGTTTGAGAGGCAAAGTTCATTTGTTGTCAGGAAATCTGCAAACCTTTTGCCGTTGTTGTTTGCATTCGTATTGATGCCATTACTGCCTCGTACAAAATGTGCACAATATTCTTGCTTGAGTTAACTACAGGTTGGAATGCCACCAGAGTCGGTTGTGGCTGAGTCCGTTTGCCCTTGCTAGAATGTTTCTTGGCATGAGTTGGGAGTGTTGGTGCAGTAACCTTTTCCAGAATTTTGGGCCGTACAGAGTCACTATGAAGGCCATTCATGATGCATCCCCTAATAATATTATCTTTGGTGATGTCACCCAAATATATGATTTTGTTTTTAATGTGAACAATAAAAGTGTCTGCCTTTTCTCCAACAGGTTGTTTGGTGTTAAGAAGGTCATGCCAGTCAGCAGATCCTGACCGTTGGGCACGAAGACGTTGACGGATTGTGTTGAGTATCTCGTTTGTAGTGGCAGTTGTGTCCTCAGTGATATCGTAAGTATTACGAATGATGTACAGGAAAGCTGGGGTAACAAACGTTCAAAGGCTGGCAATTGCTCATCACGCGGCGATCTGTCTGTATGTTTGGCAGAGGTATGCCAACTTTCACACCATTCATCAAACTTTCTGATATCTGTGTCATCATCTAGAAATGGTGGAGGTTTGGCAGTGAGACGGTGCAAGGCATGGGAGCATAACGAAGAACTGGAAGATCCGAGTAAAGCAGCATTTTGTTCAGCTTCCTGGATAACGATCTGTTGGTTAACAAAAACGTTGAGTTTCTCTTCAGCGTAATCGAGGATAAACTCTTCCTCATCAGCAATATTATGGGCCCCAGCATTGTTTAGGGCCTGGATACTGGCAGCAAACCTATCTACAGCAGTGTGCAGGGTGTCAAGGGCGTGGCTGAAGATATTTGTCGTAGCAACAGAAATGTTAACAGGTATTGTATTGTATTGTATTGTATTGTCTTCTCTTGTCTTGGTGCCACCCGAAAAAGGCTTTGGCGACGTATAAAGATAGTACAGTGGAGCCCCGGTTGGCGAACACCTCACTGATGCGACCACCCCGCCAACATCACCACTTTTTCGAAGTCCCGATTTTTTTCCCTTATTAAACTTTGTAAAATGCCTTCATTAACGCGACCACCCCGGTTCCCAGACCAGAACCAGCAAATAATTGGTTCCAATCGCATATTCCAACCCCCTGACATAACCACGGCAGGGCAATTAGCGGCTTTATTATTATTATTATTATTATTATTATTATTATTATTATTATTTTATAATCTTTATACAGGATAAAACGTTTCAGTTAAATATATACATATCTACAATATATACATAATAAAAAACTGTTCTACCAACGTGTCCTGTGATTATAGTAAAAGAAATTAGGCACCTAAGGAAAACTACGATAAACGAAATAGAGTGTAAGGCCATAAAAAAATAGAACTGTAGGATAGCGTTGAGACGTAACCAATACCATGGTTATAGTGTTGGAGCAAATAAAATTGTGGTAAATTTCTGGCATTTGGAGACTACCAGTAATTTGACAACGAGTAGAAAGAACTATATCCGTCGATAACATCAACTTTAGTAACACCGCGTAAAAGTATAGCTATTTGTATGAATTAAAAATTAAAATCATTTAATTTTCTAATAAAAACTTTAAAACCATTTTCACACCTAATGTCCACGGGTAACTTGTTATAGACAAGTGCACCATGAAAATAAAAAGAATTCTTGGTTGACTCTAACTTCACTTTTGGCAATCGTAATGCGCAATTGTTATTTCTCGTTTGTTTTTGGTGATTGATTTTCTCAAAGTAATTAACAAAAACATCCTTTTCTCTGTCCATACAATTTCGTACCAACTTACAAATTTTCCTCTTGTGACTTTGTTGAATGGATGGAAATCGACTTTTCGTTTTTATGATGGATTTAGCACGACATTCAAGCGACGATAGGAGGTCTTGTCTGTATGGTTGCATGAAATAATTTGTTGTTGAACAGTACATGATCTTTGAGAGAATAAACGCCTCGTATACTTTTAGAGCAGCTAGCGTTGTTAAAAATGGCCGCATTCTTCTTAAGAGTCGCAATCTGGAAGATGCTGATTTATACACGGATTTAAAATGGTCAGATAGGTTCAATGATGGATCCACTATAACTCCTAGGTATTTGTATGAGGTCGTTGTGTTGATCTTCGTTGACTGGGACTCGATGTTTAAATTTATATCAGATTTTGAAAGTCGTTTCTGTGTCCCAAACACCATTATTTCAGTTTTATCTTTCTTCAGATTCACTATTAGCTCGTTTTCTTGAAGCCAGTCGGAAAGGTGAGTGAACTCTTCAGAAATAGTGCTTTCAATAGATTTTATATCTTTACTGTGGAAATATATAATCGTATCGTCCGCATAAGTGATCATTTTGCATCTGATAAGCTGATTTTCGGCATCGTTGAAATACAAGATAAACAAGAGTGGTCCAAGGATTGATCCTTGTGGGACGCCACTATACACAGGTTGACTTGACGATATCGCAGTTTTGTATATCACGTATTGCCATCGGTTAAAGAGGTAGTCCGCAAAAAATTCTTTTTCCCGGTCACGGATGCCGTATTGGTAAAGTTTCTTAAGTAAAGCTGAGTGACTGACGGTGTCAAAAGCCTTACTTAGGTCAAGGAATAACGTTCCTGTCAATTGCCCTTTGTCCATTGCTTTATGAACCTCATCAAAGAACAGCGTAACGGCTAACTCTGTCGATCTACGTTTTCGGAATCCAAACTGCCGAGGCGATAAGAGGGAGTGCTTTTCGAGGTAGTCACTTAGTTGATTGTACACACACCTCTCCATAACTTTTGATATAATCGGTAGCACAGTAATCGGGCGATAATTATTCAACTGAGATTTTTCTCCACTTTTGTAAATCGCTGACACTCTTCCGATCTTGAAGTCGTTCGGCACTTTCCCGCTTTCAAGGATAACATTGATCAGGTGTGTAATCGGTTGTGCTAGTTCATCAGCGCAATCTTTAACTAGACGTGCAGGTATATGATCAGGCCCAGCCGATTTTTTACGATTTATCACTTTCAGCATTCGTTTAACCTCGACCACCGAAACATATCGAAAATTAAAGCAATGAACAGTCTTGATTGGAGCATTTTTTGGCAATGACCATGCAAAGTTTTTAAGCTTCATAGAAGTCAATTTGAGATTTCTTACGGCTGTGTGGAAGAACGAACAAAAACCATTTGCGATTTCTTTTTCGTCTGATGTTTGGCGATTATTGATGAAGAAACTTTTTGGACATGAGTTGGTCAATTTGGTAGGAAAAAGCGTTTTGAGATGTTTCCAGAATCTTTCAGGCTTTTTAATGTTTTCATTCAGTAGTTCATTGTGATAATTCATTTTAGCTCGTTTGATCATGTTGTTTGTCCGATTTTTCATCGATTTGTAAATTTTCCAATCCGCGGTCTTCTTTGATTTACGAGCTTTCCGTAGAAGTGCATCGCGGTCGTTCATTTGCTGTTTTATCTCTTCAGTAAGCCATGGAATTGGTTTCCCTTTGACAATTTTTCTCGTTAATGGCGCATGCGTGTCAATACAGCTACTAAGAATTTGCTTGATGAATTTCCAGCACGTGTTCGAGTCATAACTTTTATAAACATCTTGCCAATTTGTATTCTTAAGCTCGGTTCGTACCTTGTTTGCGTCATAGTTTTTATAATTACGGGTATAAATTACATTTGGCTCATACTTCGGAGATGATTTTTTCCTTATTAATCCTATGATATCATGATCACTGTCACCTGAAAGAATTGTACAATGTTTTTTAATTGTTTCTGGATAATTTGTTAAGATAACATCAATAAGTGTTTCACTATTCTCTGTTATACGTGTTGCATTTTTAATCATTTGTTTGTATCCGTATGTGATGAAAAGGTCTTTAATTGTTCTATGATCGTTGTTTTTCAGGTAATCACAATTTATGTCACCCATGATAATTGTCTCTTTATTCTCGTTTGTAATTACGTTTAAAACTTCATCAAAGCAGTTTTGAAAGTTTTTGCTTGCATGTTTGGAGGTGTCCGGGGGTCGATATAACACGCCAACTAGAAAACTTTTCGAGTTCTTAAACGAAATTTCTAGCCAGATGAGTTCAAGCTCGTCTCTTTCCAGATCTAATCTCCTTGTATATGGAACGCCATGTTTTATATATGCTCCAACTCCACCGCCAGTGCCGTTTCGTCTTGGTTTTGATTCGAAGACATACCCCCTGATTTCCGTGTCAAACAAATCAGAGAGAGTTAGAAAAGTCTCTGACAGAGAAAAAATATCGATCTTTGAGTTGTTGTACAAAATGTCTCCGATGATCTCTTTTTTCCCATGTAAACCTCTGATATTCTGATGAAAGATACTAAATCCTTTCGTGCTTAAGAAATCAGAGAACGACGGACCAGGGCAACTTTCAATATCTCCACATATCAATAATAGTAAACAAAATAAAGTTTTTCTTCTGTATGTCACAGCAAAACCTTTCTTTTTACAAGCGTAAGCCAATGGAACAAGCGATACATCTTCTAAATCATTGTAAGTGCCAGTTATAGTTAGACTGACACCATCAACTTCAGAATAAATTACTTTTTGGACACAAAAACTGCAGAGAAATATGATGACAACACAAAACACTTCCATCCCGCGTGTTATGATAACTCTGATGATGATGAATTGAATCTCAGGTTGTCTTTATTCCAAGGGAAATGTATCCACTGCTACTTTTGATATTAAATATCCTTTGCAACTAAGTAAACGCTAAATCCTTCCAGTAAATCAAGTTGTATTTAATAGATACATAGAAATCAAAGTAGTATTTCAGGAGCTAAAATAAACATGTCTGACCTCGAAATTTCCCGCCAAAATTATTGCTTGAGTGACCGCGCTACCTAATTAGGCCTATGACTAACGGCAGTAAACCTGCAGTTGAAATCAATAAAAATGTATCCTTCCTCAAGCCAGTTCAGAGGAAAAAGTTGAAACACAATTTCAATAGGCACCCTGGCCCCAATCCACGCTCTCGGGTCCGCGGCACGCAATCAATCAATCAAATACGCCTTCCGTCGTTTGTCGACATTGCGCTAAAATCCATATATTTAAGAGTTTTTCGTTATCTTTCTCCATCTTATTCTGTCTCCAGCTTGCTGTTCTAGTTTTATATCTCCAATTTTTGGCAGGCCTTTCTGTGCTAATTGTGCATTAGTCATTGAGATCCAGGTGGTTTCCCGTCTGCCTCTTGGCTTCTTTGTAGTTTTCAGACCCTCCGCAAGGACCTATTTTCCCGGGGTTTTTTCTGGCAGGCGTAACATGTGTCCTGGCCATCTGAGTCTTTTTTTCTCTTATCTTTTCGCTCCATTTCTTTACTTTCGATCTTTCGTATAGCTCTTCATTCCTTATTTTATTTGGCCATTTTATATTTAGCATTTTTCTTATGAGACTTCTTTGGAAAGCACCAATCTTTTTCTCACAGTTCCTGATCAGAGTCCACAGTTCGCTATTATATAGATATATGCTTTCCACATAGGTGTTGAAGTGTCTGATTCTTGTTCTGAATGATAATTTCTTACTTGTAAGCAGGTATTGATATTGTCTATATGTTGCTGTGGCTAGCATTTTTCTTCTTTTCAGATCTTCCCTGGTGTCGTGCATGCTTCCTAAGTATTTGCACTTTTTCCGTTTATGTCCTCCATTGCTTTTAATTTTAAATTCTTCCGTTTTTGTCTCATTTACACACAGTTTTCTCTTTTTAAATTTTATTGGCACTGTCTTTTTGATGTTATTATTAACTGAAGTATTTTCTGATATATATCCTATATCATCTGCATACTGTTGAGCTATCGTTTTTTCCATTGGTTGACTGTAATTATGGTGTTTCGCTATTTTTCTGTTCCAAGGCCTTGGCTAGATATAATGTGAAGAGTATGGGGCTTAAGCAATCCCCTTGTGGGACCCCCACATTTGTTGTGAATGCGTTTCCTGTCGTTTTTCCATACTGTACTCGTAGTTTTACGTCCTTTAACATTATCGATATTATGTGTAGTTCATCTTCATCTAGTACTTTCTGCAGTTCTTTGAATAATATTTCTCGGTCCACTGTGTCGAACGCTTTTGACATGTCGAGCATTAGTATATTTGTCTCATAGTTGGCAGATGTTATCGCCTTTTCAGCCATGATTTTCGTGCAGAATACGTGCTCTGTGGTACTTCGGCCTTGTTGGTAAGTCGCTTGAGTGATAGGGATTTCTTTCTGAATTTTGTTGCTTGTTTTTCTTATCATGCAGATGGCCAGGATCTTTCTGAGAATCGTCAGCAATATTATGGGTCTTAAGTTTTCAGGTGGTCCTCTCTTCTTATTTGGTTTAGGTAGGGGGGATGAGGATACCTTCTTTTATTTCTGTGGGATATTCGCCTGTGCTCGCGATATCGTTTAGGATTTTAGCTATTCCCATGTTTATTTCCTTTGGTCCATACTTAAAGTGTTCCGCGGCGCGCGGTAAATTTAAATCTCCGAATAGGTCTCAATTCACTTTAACAATTAAGGCTTGGATAAAAACAAAGAATTCTCTTGCAGCCGGCATTTTTGTATTCACTCATTCTCACATTACGAAAGGTTTGATAACGAACTCGAGACTTGTATCATGGACTCTGATGGATTAGTCGATTCTATTCTCGAGGAGTACCAGATTTCGAAATCTAGCCAAACGGGCTCCGATTCTTCTCCGTCGGAAGATACGTCGGGGGATACTGAGACAACTTCGAAAATCACGGATATTCGAATGGCATTGGAGGCTGTCGAGAATCTCAAAATGTTTGTGCTAAACAAAGACGCTACCCATCTGCTAAGCTCCGTGTATGCTCTGCAGAATGGACTGTGTGAGCTTTCAATGTCGCAGTGCAGGCAAACTTCCTTATTGAATTTTAAAGTGAAATTCTAGCTGTGAACTTTAATTGCCCACATTGTGTTAGCTCAGGTTTTGATCAGAGGACTTTAATTTGTGAACTTTTATGAACATCTATGGACTTTTATTTTTATTATCATGTGTCATGATGTGCTCTTAGCTTGTGAAATTATCAATAGACTCTCTCCATGGGTATCATTTTCTTAACAATTTTCTGTCAATGGGTTATTGAAGTCTTTACAGAAATGTGCTGCATTTTGTGATCACTTATTCATTGATTCATTCATTATAATTAAGGTTTAATTTAGGCTTGTTTCTGATTGATGTTTAGCTAGTGTAAACAAGCCGTAAAACAAATCGGGTATGTTGTTATTTCTATGTCTTGAAAGATGAGCGAATGCGTGTAAAAATCTGAACCATATTGAGTGTAAATTTTATAACAATTTTATTAAAATATTATGTTTATTACAATAAAGAGAGTATAATGGAGAAAATTGTTTTATTTTTATTTCAAAGTTGGCCCAATAAACAGTTTACAGAGAAATTGCTACCAAAACAAATGCACTAGAAATTTCCATTAAAATGATTGTTGGATTCAGACTTCTCTCACGTGCTGTCCCCGTCCAGCAGTGAGATTGGGATCAGTTATCAGAGACATATCCGGGGATCGACCACGGCAAACGTGGAACCTGTACATGTCAAACTTTATCGATGACGACATCATCAACTATGGATCATATCTATCGATGTACCTGGGTCGGGATACTTGCTAATGCTCTCTGAGGCTCAGAACGTCTTCTCCCTCCCTCTGAAAGTTGAACTAAAATGAGAATTAACGTTTAAAATTGCATTTTGCTGTAAGATACCAGTTTTATTGCAACACATGAAAGACCTATCCGTACCCCTCAGTCAAGCTTGGTGGATGTTTTCTGAACCGTGCACGACGGTTCAGAAAGAGAGATTTGTTAGTGCAACACCGTCCTTCTCTTCCATTCTGCTATCCTTGAATAGCTGTTAGCTACTCCAACCACCGTTTAGCTACTTCTTCTTGTTTGTGAAGGATTTCACCAGTTGCAGATTTTATACATTTTGATGGACGCGACGACTTTTTCCCCTTAATTTACTTGGTTCTTTGAAACATTTCTCTAGAGTTTTGATCCACGCTTGGTCTTTGGACCTCCTGGCATTTCAACTCAAGGCTATTTTTTTTGGCATCGCGGTATTTCCGTCTGATCTCCTTGTTGATCTCATTGTACTTCTCCCCGTCATGTTTTCCTAGTCTTCAATCTTCCTTTAGGTTTTTGATTTCATGGGTAGTCCAGCGATTGGATAGCCATCTTCTCGGTTGTTTTGGAATGTGCTTGTTGGCCGTGTCGAGCAGACTCTTCTTCAAAGCGTTCCATTGATTTGCTGGGGTCTCATCGAGATCACAGATCTCCCCCAAGCTTTCAACAGCTGCTTTGTAGAACTTATCGCAGATTTCAGCCTCTTCGAGTGCATTGAATTTGAACCTGAAGACACGCTTTGGTCTTTTCAGTGTCTTGCGATGAAGCTGTATTGTCGCAACGACGGGGACATGGTCGCTGTTAGCATCTGCACCCGGGTAGGTTGTGACTTTGGATACTGCTGACCTGTATCGGCTGCTAATCAAAATGTAATCAATTTGATTCCTTGCCCAATCACCTGGTTGGATCCAGGTACATCTGCGGCGGGGGTGGAGCGTGAATCACGCGCTTGTAAGTTCTTTCCTTCACACCAGTGAATCAGTCTTGTTTCCAGCCCGTTCCTCTTTCCGAGACCGTAATTACCGACGATTTTTCCGCTCGCTTCTTGGCCAATTTTAGCATTAAAATCGCCCGGGACTATGTTGACTTTATTCGATTTGGTTTATTTATATACATCCTCTAACTCATCGTAGAATTTATCTATGACAGAATCTTCAGATTCAGCCATTGGCACATATGCCACAATGAGGTTGACATTAACTGGACTAGATTTCAATTTAACTAGAAGAATTCTATCAGACTCGGGCCAAACGGCTGCCATAACCTTGGAGAGCTGAGTAGATCACAGTTTGGTCTTCCTTTGTGAAGCTTCCTGCATTAGTCCACCAAACCTCGCGTAGACCCAGCGCACAGCGCACCAAAAATTAACTATATTTCATATTACAAGCAAATAACAAAATAGTTCTTGAATTAATTTCTGAGTTCATTCGACAACGATTTCTATTTCCTGGAAAGGATTTTCACCAAGATAGACCACGTTAATGGATTCTAAAACAGCTTGAGTGATATTTGCTTTCCTGAAACCGTTTATATCAATATTCTTAGAGTATTTTAGGTGATTGCACATGTCAATATTCCATCTTGCATGGAGATGTTTAACGGTGCTTAATTTGACATCTACTTTAACATCATGAGCAGTGATCCCTTTGTGTAACTGCTCCAGTGCCTTTTCGGCATACCAATCTTGATACTTTCCAGCAATAAAACATTTGGCACTCTTGTTGACGGATATATCTGAAGGTTGAAATAGATTGGTGTGGGTGTTAGGTACATGGATAACAATTATGTTATTGTTACGAAGCAGCTCGTTAACAGCACTTGACCTTTGAAAACGTCAAAAATTAACAACGCTTTGGTATCACTTTCTAGTTTTAAGTTTTCACGTTTCTTTTTGAGATAAGGAAAGATAATCTTCTTAAGATATACTATAACGATGGACTCGTTCAATCAATAGTTTAAGCTGTGAATAATATGAAAGGAAACTGGAAACTTGGTTCTAGGAAGGCATCTAGAGGATGTTCCTGTGTACATTAATTGAATGAGTAAAAACTCTCCAGTTATATTGACGCAAAATGTTCCTGTGATTTCTTGCTTATCGTCGACATTTTCTATGGGAACTGAGTTGGGTAAAGGTGGTTTTGTTTGGTGATGTGTAACCTAGCGGCGTTTGGTCAAAATTAAGTATCATTTCTTTGTGGATACGATTCTCGAAAATGGCATTGGCAATTTTTCTTTTCCAAGTAAAGGTGAAATTCTTCGTAGAGTGCTGGATTCATCTCTCTTTTTGCTGTCGTGCTACGTCTTTTTACCCAATTCATAGATTTCAAAACACCCCGAGCCCAAATTATAATCAGGTCTATCCTTCCACCATACTTAGACATCATTTGTGGGCATCTTATACTCATCATTCCATTAGAAAATCATTAGAGTTGTTCTTACTTTTTTCAGAGGCGTTATTAGCGGCCCTAAATGACGTTTAGCCAACGTTTGCAGGTGGCAGAATTAGGGCCAGCGTAAAAAGTGCCGATAAGGTATTTGAATACGTATTCATATGAAAAAGAAGACCTTCCTGTTTTTTTAAGAGCAGGTAATAATTATTTTAGGTTACAGATAGCAGGAAACTGTAGTCAATTAAGGCTGGTCATAGTTTTAGGATTTAGAGGAATCATAAGGGCTGTTTTGTCGTTGTATTAAGAATTAAGGGTGAGAATTTATTCAAACTTATAATATAGTTGATAAAAAATGGCATGTATGACATTTTAAGTCAAGATTCATCGTTGGATGTGAAATTTCGGCGAAAGAGTCAAGTTTTAGCGATTGAGATTTGTGATCCTGGTTTGCGAGATGCAGTGGTACATAATTTCAGTTGATATTTTCAAGCTTACACTTCCTCTGTTGCCAACAATATACAAGTTTTTTCTGTTGGTATTAATAAATCAGATGTTCTTAATTATGTTTAGCTATGGAACACATCTCGCAATATTTTATTCATCATTTTGAGCTCTTGTCACTGATATCTGATCGTGTGTCATGGATACTATTGGAATTGAAATACACACTGAGGTCGCTTTATCTAAGAAATACGGTATTGCTGATATAAAATACAGCCCGATTTCTTCGAAGAAATAGTTTTCATCAGGGCCCGCGCCACTGGGGGGGTCGGGGGTCATGGCCCCCCACTTTTTTGCAAAGTAAAAAAAAAATTCGGTAAAAAATGTTTTTACATTTTTTTTCTAAATAACAAGATGTCTTTTTGTAGCATTTGTCTGGACTCTCTGCACGTGGCATATAAAAATGCTAACCCCTCTCTAAAAAGAAACAGTTGAACGTATTTGAAATAATGGATTTGTTTAAATAGTCTTGTTTTATAAACATCTTCCTTTGGTAAGCGAAAAAAATAATGATCAAAGTGTGCGGTCATCCTAGAAAATAGAGCGCGCTTAATTTAGAGGGGTTTTCATTTAAACAAAAGAATAAAACAATATGACGCAACAGCCTTCTCTTCAAATCATTTTTCCAGCTGCTTCCAAAAAAACATCGACAGCTACTCGAATTTGCAGTCGCTCTGGGATCTTCGCCTTGCAGAAAATCTGACAAAGGAAGTTAGATCCAGAATTATTGGTTGCCAAGGCCAAATGAAGAGTTTTTCGTTTTTCTTTGGCTTATGTTTAGGACAGAGATTATTCATTTTGACTTACAATCTGTCCAAAACTTTGCAGAAAGAAAGTATGTCAGCAGTAAGTGGCCACCGACTTGCAATGCTGACGAAAGAAACCGTGGATCATATGAGGTCAGAAGAAAATTTCAAGCTGTTATACGCGTCAGTTATCAAGAAAGCCTTGCTGAAATCAAATGTTGCACTTTCGACCTTGCCGCGCAAAAGAAAGAGGCCCAACTATTCGATATTAGTGTATGTCGAAGGTTACAAACAAGATACTCCCGTACACCACCCCAAAACACCCGAAGACCATTATAGAGAGATTTATAATGAAGCTATCGATTCTGTCAGCCAAGCCTTGATGACAAGATTTGATCAAGAGAGCGACAAAGCGTTTTCAGCTCTTAAGCAGCTCCTTTTGAAGGGCATAGAAAGTAAATCGTACGACGCAGAGCTGACCGCATTGAATAAATTCTATCCTGGTGATGTTGATACCACCGCCCGACCAGCAGAGTTAGAAATTATGAAAACCATCTCAAAGGGAGAAAGCCCAACGCATGCAGCTGAAATCTTCGCAATAATGAAAGCAAGACAGAACGAAATGAAGCTCATGCCAAACGCCACCAAAATCGCCAAACTTCTTCTCGTTAACGGTGCAACGACAGCAACACCTGGAAAGATCCTTTTCTACAGCACGAAGATTGAAAACTTGGTTGCGTTCGACCATGAAACAGAAGAGGTTCGACTCACTGGCAATCCTGAACACCTATAAGAATTTAACTGATAACATTGATTTTGTCAAAGTAGGAAATTTTTTTGTTGATTCTCAAGAGATGCGATATAATTTTTTTGGAAAATTTGTTACGGAAAATCTTTAAAACTTAAAAAAAACTTTCAAAGTTTCTTTCTTGCTTCATTTCAACGTTTTCTTTGCAAAGAAAAATCCATTATTTTTCGGCAAATCAAAACAAAAAGGACGCGGTTTTAGCCAAATGAGACAGATAAAAATCGAAAATTCCCGACCGTCGGCGCAAACCATCCTTGCGCCTCCTTAGTCACTATATCACACACACACACACACACACACACACACACACACACTTTCAAAATCAAGGCGCGGGGCCTGTTCATTTTCTGATCTTCTGATTTTAAACAGGTATTGATTGATCTTGTAATTGATCTCCAGAAAGATCTAGGTCAGGGGTTAACGGAAGGGACGTTAATATATTCGGACTATTGATAAATAAAATTGTTTGAGCTTGAAGCAAACAAGTTTTTGTTTAAACACAGTTTGAGCTTGCATGTGAAAAGAAAGTCTGTTTGAATTATAAGATAAAAAGTTTCCAGAAAAAGTTTTTCATGAAATGGTAGAAAATCAGATATGCGATATAAAAAAGACACTGATAATTTTCATGAAATAAACGAATGATGATGATTATATGCGTACCGTGTTTGTAGTAAGAAGACTTTAAATGTCATTTCACTTCCGCTTCAGGCCAGACTCGAAATGTATTTTGAAGTAGCAGCGTTTTAAAAAAGAACCTGTTTCTCTAGAGCCTTACATTTCTGCTGTGAAGTAAGTTTGGTTTTGATTTTCAAAGGTCACTGTCTGCTCACTTTTTTTGAATGGTGCCACAAGTAAAGTGTGCTACTGTTTAGTGATTTTGCTTCAGAAAGGGGGGGTGCATAAAGAATTTTAGCACGTTTTTTTATAGTTTTTCACTTTTTTATGTGAATGAAAAGTAAACTTTTTATTTATTAGGAAAATAAATTTATCCTAACCGGCATCGTTTTCGATCTTTTTCTCCCACGTGGTATCCGTAATGGTACAGGGAGACGTTTTAGGCTTCTGTACAGACCATTTCTCGAGGATCTGTTTGGTTTTTGTTTAGTGCCAAGACGTTTTATGAAGAAAAGAGAACAAGAAGTCAAAAATATGTTACTGCTTATTAAGTTTGAACTATTGTCGTTAGATTTGAATCAGTATTTTATTTACTTACAAAGTAAAAAGATTTGGTCATTCATACAAGAAAATTGAACTTCAATTAACTCCCCCCAACCTTCACATTGCAACCCCCCGTCCTTCAGATTAAATATTTCAGGGAATTAACAGAAATTTATCTTACATCGAAGCTTACAAAAACATTTTATAAGAAATATAATATTTAGGCATTTAAGAAAATGAAAAAGATACTTCTATAATTCTTGTATTTTGTTGTAATGATTTCTGTGATTGATTGAAGTTTCATAATGCAAACTGTCAGCCAAGGACTCAATCGACTTTCTTGTATCCTCGTTTTTACTATCATCTCCTTAGGTGTTTTAGTATCTTTCCTCTACATGAAATTTAACACTCTGGAGTTTAATCATGAGGATATTGCTAAGCGAAATTTGGACCTGGAGAAAGAAGGTCAAACAATGGAATATCACGCTATGGTAAAAGATCAAATATTGGCTCATAACATTAAAGCAAATCTCGAGTAAGAAATTGTTACATATTCTCAAATTTGAAAATCATTATCTTATATTTACAATATGCTTTTTATATATTGATTTTTTTAGTAGTAGAGATAATTTTTCGTCATTAACAAAATGTTTATTGGTGAATCTCTTATTTTTATAACTGTCAATCATATTGATATAGTTGTCTTGTTGTCTATATTTAATTTCGTTGGGGTCAGAGATTTCCATTTTGAAGAACCGCGCTTAGAGGGTTAGCGCAATTGCACTTGAAATGAGAGGATCCGTGTTCTATTTCCCGAATGAGAGAAGCTTTTAAATCTTACAAGAAGGTCCTTAATTGGCGTTAAGATAGGTAAACGACCGAGAAATTCTTCACTCCTTCAATGCAACCCCTCAAAAGGGTACTGATAGTATGAACCCATAAAATGGGCGCAGACTATTAAAGCAAATGAAATCTTATTATTTTCTCTTTTTTCCCCCCACATTTTGGGAAACTAAAGCACACTTATTGTTGGATTCAGGAATAAATATAAAAATTATATATTATTATTACTATTATTATTATTATTAATATTATTATTACTGTTGTCGTTATCATTATCATTAGTCCAAAGTAAGATACATTCTTGATCATCCGAACCGGTTTGGACATCCGTATATTGAATTTCGGAGAAATGAATATCCATATAATTGAATATTTGGATAATAGTTTATCCGGATTAAGAGAAAAAAGCTGTAGAAAGTATTTATTGTCATTGAATGGGCGACAATAACAGAAATAAGAGGACTCTACTAGATTTTGTAAGCTGGAGACAATCTTTTTATTTGAGAAAACAACCACACAGACATGAGGCTGTTTACAATTGAGGTAATACATACCATTTGTCAAATATTTGCCAAACGAGTTTTAATGTCTCAACTTACTGTAGTAGATCAGTGAAGTCTCAATTTGAATTTGGAAAGTGTTTATTTTTCAATAATTGAAATGATGTCTGACAATGTCTGACCTTCAAAAGTTAAGTTAGATGAGGACGGAAAAGGCCATTGAAGATAAATATAGGGGATCCAGTAAGGTAAATTCTTTTCTTCATCTTTCTCCATGGTGAATATATTATTTAAGTGTACGCTCTTAAAGAAAATTTTTAGATGATCCTTTTTGATGATTGCAAAAACATCGTCGACGTACCTTTCCCAGATAGTTGGGCCCTTGGTCTGCTATTGATAGTACTGTAGCTACAGCAGAGCAAGGGTCACTAGAAGTCATGTTTTGTCTGATATCCATTGTTCCTTCAGCTATCCTGCCCTGTATCGTATCACTTCTTCTGCACCCTCCTTTATTGCATCTCTGAAGTGTGCCTACTTTGATTCAACTTCCTAGTCTCTCTGGAAAACTGCAAATCTGTTGGTGTTGTTCCCTTGGAAGCTGTCAGAGTTTTCTAGATTTGTCAGTTTATCAGTTGTAAAGATCCTCTTCTTCAGTGGTTTGCTGAGTCTTTTGAGTTTAAGCGTGATTTTTTGATCGGCAGGTGGTTCTGCCATCGGGTAACGTTCAGGTTAGCTTGTGCATTAGTTTTTGTTTGAAAAAGGTATTTCCTATCCTCAGTTCGTTCTTATTGCAGAGTTCGACAAATCTGTTTCCATTATCATTTGTGCTCGCTGCATTTCCAAATGGTCCAATTAAGTCATCTGCACCAGTATGGTTTGCTCCGATCTTAGCGTTCCAATTACCGATGACTAACTTCAGGTCATATGAAGGCCGATTTTCAATGGTTTCCTGCAGCTTATTATAGGAACCATCTTTGTCTTCTTTTGTTGCTATTTTGGTGGGAGCATGAACTTGTATTATGGATACTTNCATATCCCCACGATGTACCTGCAAGCCTTTTTAGCGCGGCAACTCTTGAGGAGACTTTACCAACAAGTTTGTCTATATGACACTTGAAGGTGAGGCTTCTGTCAAGACTGATGCCAAGATACTTCGGATGTTTTTCAAAAGGTAAGTCTTTCCCATCAACGGCTACCCTGAGCTTGACTTCAGCATCTTTGTTGTTTAGGTAAAAGAGTGAGGACTAGGACGTCTATCAGTGATGTGATGTGTACGTCTATCAGTGATGTGATGACTGATGGACATGTAATCAGTCTCATTAATGATTCTGCCATCGGGTAACGTTCAGGTTAGCTTGTGCATTAGTTTTTGTTTGAAAAAGGTATTTCCTATCCTCAGTTCGTTCTTATTGCAGAGTTCGACAAATCTGTTTCCATTATCATTTGTGCTCGCTGCATTTCCAAATGGTCCAATTAAGTCATCTGCACCAGTATGGTTTGCTCCGATCTTAGCGTTCCAATTACCGATGACTAACTTCAGGTCATATGAAGGCCGATTTTCAATGGTTTCCTGCAGCTTATTATAGGAACCATCTTTGTCTTCTTTTGTTGCTATTTTGGTGGGAGCATGAACTTGTATTATGGATACTTTCGTGTGTCGTGAGTATACTCTTGCATTGATGATTCGATCTGAAACTGGATTCCAGCCTATCAAAGCCATTGTAGCTGTCTTGTTCAACAGGATACCTACTCCCCTTGCATGTTCATCTTCAGGTCCCGAGCATAGCACCATGATGCCATTGCTACTGAGTCGTCCTTGCCCTATCCATCTCATTTCACTATCTCCTGAGACGTCTAAATGATACTTTGTCATTTCCCTGATTACTTGTGCACATTTTCCACTTTTGTATAAGGTTCTGACGTTCCAAGCACTTATCTTTGTAAGATATGATTGTTCAGAGAGCAAACTGCCTCGGTTTACGTTCACACGCGTCATATATACATCGAAAGATACCTCGGGCACCTTGTGGTGTTGGGTTTCACGAGATACAGTCGAGGATGTGCCATGTCTTTCATCATGCCAGGATTGTTGACCATAATGGCTACTTCTTACTGTTTCTGTAGACTTAGACTTCAAGTTTTTTTACAGGAGAAGGGTAGTAGTCTCACGCCCAACCCTCCTTCCTCATTCTGGCTTGGAACAGGCTACGACGGAGTTATATATATGCTCATATTCACTTTAGCATTCTATTGTATTTTATGATAATATAATATAATATAATATAATATAATATAATATAATATAATATAATATAATATAATATAATATAATGTAATTAATATAATATAATATAATACAATTAATATAATATAATACAATATATTATATATATTATATTATATTATATATATATATTGTTAATATTTTTCGGTTGCTATCGGTAATGTGCTTATTTTTTAATTTTACGAGCCTTTCTTTTTTATGGGTATCCAGAGGGTTTGAAAGGTGAACATGCAAGTTAAGTATATAGTTGAAATAAA
>RDPX01000335.1:40889-51829 GCA_003991215.1 Morbakka virulenta
AATATAATATAATATAATATAATATAATATAATATAATATAATATAATATAATATAATATAATTAATATAATATAATATAATACAATAAATATAATATAATATAATACAATATATTATATATATTATATTATATTATATATATATATTGTTAATATTTTTCGGTTGCTATCGGTAATGTGCTTATTTTTTAATTTTACGAGCCATTCTTTTTTATGGGTATACAGAGGGTTTGAAAGGTGAAAATGAAAGTGAAGTATATAGTTGAAATAAAATCTGCTTTAGAACATAGCATTGATTTCATGTATCCCAGTTCATTGCACACAGATGTTTCACTTTTCTATGTTGTTTTTTTAATAAAGACTTTGGTATTCGTACAATATCTTTGTAACGATATTAACTGTGCATTTCCTCTGATGATTTAAAATGACCTCAATTGTTCAGCTTATTTTTTTTTCTTTTTCTGTTGTTCTTATCTTTTTTTAGGTACATAACATCCAACCCACATCCTGCAGGGACTCAAAATGGGAAAAAACTTGCTTTTTGGATGTCAGATCTCTTTAAAGAATTTGGATTAGATTCAGTTCAAGTAAAGAAGTACACAGCTCTTCTCTCTTATCCTCTTGCTCCTGGCAAAGCAACCCTTAAAGATAGTAATAAGAACACAATCTTGGAATTTGAATCTGTTGAAACGCCATATAACATGTATGAAAATGGTTCTGATATTACCCCACCGTTTGTTGCATATTCTGCATCAGGAGATATAGAAGTAAGATATATGTCCAACTTAGATCATGATATAAACAAAACAAACCTAGTATGAGTATGTATTTTTCAAATACGAATGAGAAAAAATAGAGTGAACTTTGTGCATTGCTTTCATTTCCAGCATCGGATTTTTTACTTGTAATTAGACACCCCTTATTTTCTTTCTGACACCATATGAATGGGTGTTGTGGAGCTTTATGCTATTTGGAGCCTTATGGAATAGAGAATTGCATTTTAGAATGTAATACCATGCTATGCGACACTTTTAGATCTAGAATACCTGTAATTTCTCATCACATATGTAGGGCAGAGTATTACACAACAGTATTAAGCATCTAAATCTCAGTACAATATAATCATTTTTTATCTCCCTTTCAAGGCAACTTCTTTCCCAAGGTGCCTTTACTCTCCACAATATTTAAAAAAAATGTATTTTTCAATAACCATTTCTACCATGACCACATTTTTTAAAATTTCGATAACTTTATTTGAACAACATGACAGATTTATAGATATAAGAGCTTTATCATGTCACGATAAAGCTCTTACATCTATGGCTTCCTCTGAGGCCATCAAGTTCAGAATTTTCATGACAGAATTTCCTTTTCACTTATGCAAGTCACTTTGAATGGAATCCAAAAAGATACCCAAGTTAAAGAGACGCACAGTTACAGTTAAAAATGAAGACACTGATGAAAATATTTTATTTCAACCATAAATAACTTTGATTTTTTATGTTTTTAATACTTTTATATGACTTCAATAGTCGCGGGACACACATTTGTAATAGTGACAATTTTTTGTAAATAGTGTTAAAATGTTGTTAAATCCTGTATAAACATTCGTTAATGATAATATTAAGACCATCGAGCACTTGAACGTAGACAAACACACACACACACAAACACACACACACACACGCACACACACGCACACAAGAAACACCGAGCCTTAGCTTCGTAGTAAATAAGTGATTTTTGCACCTAAAAATATCTTGTGGCAAAAGTCTAACCTGTTAGCCTTTGTAACCTATCATATATCTTTTACAAGTGATTAACAGTGGCATATGATTTAAGTTTTATAGTCCATTCTATTTGTAGAAAAGAAGCAAATGGTTATTTGTCATTACGACGAAGTAGTTCAATGCCTCGCTACATTTTTCGTAACTGTTTACTTCAATTGAAAGCTCTTCTATTCTACTTCTTGTGACTTCTTGAAAAAAGAGAGTCCAGAAGGCAAGGCATTCCTACCTTTTCCCCAAAAAACAAGCATTATGCTCAAGGAAGAAAATGTTTGATCTGTTTACTTTCTATGTAAGATAATTAGATGAAGTGTTTTTATCATCGGAACATCATTTTCGAGTTTTAAGATTTGTTGTAGATTCGGTCGATTTTCAAAAGAGATAATTATTTAATAGCTGGTTATTCAAACGAATGCTTTACTGTTATAACTCTTATGAAAAACGTTTTTGTTTTTATAGATATGACTCTTTCAATTAAATATTATTATTTATTAATATATATTAATTATATATATATCTAATTAATATATATTAATATTAATTATTTCTTAACCTTTGTATCATCAAAATTTTGGTTTCTTACAAAGTACTTCATAATGAAAAGACCTCGAATAGCTAAATTCTGAAAATGTTAATACTGATATATTTATTGTTCATTTTGCATTTTGAAGTATTATTTTCATGTTGGTAAAACGAAGCTCATCCAAGACATAAAACAAATAATTTGTTTATAATTTTGAGTTGCAATATACAATATATATTCCTATCTCGATTTTTTATATTACATTCACAGACTAAGTGATGTACCTTTCATTCATCATCATCAAGGAACGGGTAGGTCATTATCAGACCTGCCATGGCCCTCTACAAACTTTTGCCATGCTAATCTATCCTGGGTCATTCTTTACAATTCAATTATTGATTTACCATCACCTCAGTCAATAATGTTGTCATTATAGCGTGTTTTAGGCCGACCTCTTCCACTGTTACCAAACACAGACCCTAACAGGAGGTCTCTATCAATACTATCATGTCTGCATATATGACCAAAAAAGGTCAGTTTTCTTTTATTAATCATCGTTAAGAGGCGAGTTTTCAGTTTAATTTGTTAAGAATCCATGTATTTCCTTATCCTCTGTCCAACTTATTCTCAACAATCTACGGAAACACCATTGTTCAAAAGCCTCAATCCTTTTCGAATCGCTCTTTTTAATTTCCCAGCACTCGGATCCATATATAGCAATGGAAAAGATTAGGTAGGATAACAACCTCTTTTTAGGGTTTAAAGATGTTTGTTAAAGAGATCATTGCGCTTTTGGTTATGCTGATTCGTCTTCGTATTTCTCCAGAATCATCATAGGAGTTTGTTATCTTGGCGCCAAGATATATGAACTCGTCAACGTTTTCAATATTTTCTCCATTGACTTTTATGTGTGTGATCGGTTCTGGTACATTATTTTTCTTTATTTTCATGGCTTTTGTTTTACTTGCATTTAGCAATAAACCAGCGGCTTCAGTTACAGCCTTTACTCTATCGACAAGGTCTTGCAGCTCATGCATACTACCAGCCAAAAGTACAGCATCAACTGCATTTTTCATTTCTTTACCGTTAACTTTAATACTACTATTAGTATTTTCTAGGGTTGTCTTCATGACCATTTCAGAATATATATCAAATAAATGTGGTGACAGAATACATCCTTGCCTCACTCCTTGCTCGATTTCGAACCAGTCAGTTAGACCATGGGATGTTCTAACAGTTGCCTTTTGGTCACTATAGAGCTTACTTATTAGTTCGACAATATGTGAACGAAATTCCATGTGGTGCATATATTTCCAGAATGTGTTCTGATCTACTGTATCGAAGGCTTTTTTATAGTCCATAAAACACAGAAAAATATCAATATTACGTTCTCAGTTTTTCTCGATCACCATTTTAAGATTTAATATTTGATTCCTAGTACTTCTCCCTGGGCGAAAGCCTCATTGAATTTCATCAATTTCCTGATGTAAACGATTTTTCATTTTCTTGGCAATAATATTTAGCAGAATTTTACTTGCGTGGGTTATTAAGGAAATGGTTCTGTTATTGGGGCATTGTTGCACACCGCCTTTTTTAGGAATTGGTATAAAGACCGCGGATACCCAGTCTTTAGGCCATGTTTTATTGTGCCATATATTTAAACAAAAAACAAAAAACGAACAACAGCATCACCACCGTGCTTCAAAAAATCAGATGGGATATTGTCCAGACCCGAACTTTTGTTGCATTTTAAGTCTAAAATGGCTTGTTTTACTTTGGAGAGGAGTGGAGGTGTTACTTCGTGAGAGAAATCATTTCGTTGAACCGTGTGATTAACTATGATTGGATTTTGCTGATACAAAACACTGCAATACATCAACTGCTTCAGGCAGAATATGACCATTATCTGATTTTATTTTGTCAATGCTTGGGTGAAATTTATTTGTACGTTTTTTGACACCTTGGTAAAGATCTTTTGTGGAGTTTTTAATCGATTTTTCTTTGATTGTCTTACACACATCATTTTTTTGAAAATTTTTGTCGCGCCGCATGGTTTTGACTGGAGTCTAAGTTTGATTATTCTGTATGAAATTGGTTTGTATCCTAGCAGTGACTATGATGCTGCCTTGGGCATAATTACTGCCACACCATGGCAATATTCCCCTTCATCGTTCCCAGAGAATATGATTGTCTTACTCTTGTCATTTGATCGAAAGCTGCCATTGCCATTCCAATTTGTTTCACTGACACCAAGTATATCAATGTGGTTTCTTAGCATTTCATTATATATTTTTTCAAGCTTTCCTAGAGCTTTTAATTTTCAAACATTCCATGTACCAAAACGCATCACTGACCTCAGGTTAAGTTTGTTTTTCTTCATTAAATAATTATATTAAAGCATCGTTAAAATTGAGCTTTAGAATAAAACAGTATAATATATATAGATATATAATATATAATATATATAGAATAAAACAGACTCAAGCTAAAAAAACAAACAAAATACGTGATTTTAACAAAATGAAAGTATGTGTTCTTTTTGCTTTAAGAAAAAAATGATATGAAGTAAAGAAAAGAGAAAAAAAAGAAACTGAAGAGGGATATGAAACACACACACACACACACACACACACACACAAATATAAATATATATATGAACGACAAAAAATTACCAAAATTGACAGTTCAAAACTATGTTTTGTTGATTTTTTGTCGTTCACCAAATGACAGTTCTAATATTCTGATATTGTTGAGCACTGTCGATAGCTAATAATTACTTCGATACTGTACTGGTATATATATATATATATATATATATATATATATATATAGTTGTGTGTGTGTGATGATGCCATGAAGATGGAATGGAAAGATTATGGTAATTGTTTAAATCATAAGGTTTAATTGAAATGAATGCAGCTACAATAGTTTACCAATCATTGCAGTTGCTTTGCGACGGTTTTGTATTTTCTAAATGCTTTTCTAGTTTATAAATAATTTTACTTTAACTATTTTCCCTCCAGGGTGAGCTTATTTATGTCAACTATGGTGATACTTCTGATTTTGTATTGCTGAAAAAACTTGGTGTTAAACTGGAAGGAAATATTGCATTAATGAGATACGGAAAAATCCCTAGATCCAGGAAGGTAAGTAACTTACAAATCAAAATATCACTCAACTTGACCTCTCAAAGTAGTTTTTGGAGACAATAAAATCTTCACAACGAAGCTCTACCTCTCATTAACATTCCTAGTTCCTTTTTGAGGGGTGGGGGTTGGGGACTCCTTTGATCTTTCACTTAATGTGAATATCACTTATTGACTTCACTTGGTCTGATTTTGTAAATCACTAATTGGACCTGAAAACACAAGTTTCGGTATGATTCTGTTTATACGTCTTGTAGGATCTTGTAGCCTGTCTTACAAATTTTGACATCTGGTTAGAAAAGATACACATCGAGCTTTAATTCAGGAAAAAATTATTGTAAAGGAAAAGAAGGCTAAGAACATAATTAATAAATGATATCGTTAAATGGGTTTGCCTCAACCATTCTGATGTGATATGAAGTTCACAGGATGAATTTAAATGGAAGTCTTTGTGATCCTATCCACCATCAGTGGATGAAATATAGTAATAGTAGAAGTAATAGTAATAGTAGTTGGAGTAGTAGTAGTAGTTGTAATAGTAGCAATAGTTGTAATAGTAGTAATAGTAGTAGCAGAAGTAGTAGTAGTAATGGTAGTAGTAGTAGTAGTAGTAGTAATAATAGTAGTAATAATAGTAATAGTAGTAGTAATAATAATAGTAGTAGTAATAATAGTAGTAGCAGTAATAGTAAAAGCAATAGTAGTAATAGTAGTAGAAATAGTAGTAGTAGTAGTAGTAGTAGTAGTAGTAATGTTAGTAGTATAACAGTAGTAGTAGTAGTAGTAATAGTAGTAATAGTAGTAATAATAGTAGTAGTAGAAGTAGTTATAGTACTACTAGTATTAATAGTGCTATTACAAATAGTAATAGTAGTAGTAGTATTAGTAGTAGTAGTACGTAAGAGTACCAGTAGTAGTAATATTAGTAATAGTAGTAATAATAGTAGTAGTAGAAGTAGTTATAGTACTACTAGTATTAATAGTCCTATTAGAAAAAGTAATAGTAGTAGTAGTAGTAGTAGTAGTAGTAGCAATAGTAGTAGTATTATCAGTGACCGTTTTCGTACAGTACATCCCTAATGTTTTAACATCCTCTGCACTGTTTCATTTCTCTTTCTTATTTTCTCTATCGGCTTTTTCTCTGCTTTCCGTCCATCTTTTTCTTTTTCAAAGGATCTTCTCTTTGTTGTGTGCATTTGTGACGGAAAACTGTCTGACGAAGTTCAGTAAAAGTATTCAAATTAATTATTGAGTCAAAGCTTTTAGGCATGTACTGTCTTCCGTATTCATCAATTTAGGCTCATTGAACAACTGTTAAGTGTTATAAAGTATTGTCTAGAAGTTTTACTTCGTCTGCTTTAAGTCAGGGGATGGATAAACAAACTGAACGCTTTTTATTTCTATGTTCATCTATTAAAATATTTTAAATACCCATTTTCTTTCAGATTAAACACGTTGAGTCATACAAGATGAAAGGCATTTTACTCTTTTCTGATCCAGAAAATTATAGTCCAATGAAAAAGAATTACCCAACCACGTGGTACCTTCCACCTGATGGAGTTCAAAGTGGGACATCGCTGCGGATAAGAGGAGACCCACTTTCCAAGGGATACCCATCCATAGGTATCAATCTTTACTTTACTTTTTTATGAGTCACCTCTTTACGTTTTGAAGGGAGTACGTCAGATGTTGAGATTTTACAATTGGTGATAACCACTTTAATCTGCAAGCTACACGCTACATTTGTTCGTACTTGCCATTATTGTTTGAGTTTCATTCCTTTGCAAGCCCTGTCTACGAAAAAATTTGCAAATTTGTCTTTTTCTCATTTAATTTTGAATGGGACAGTAAATTTGATTAAAGTAACATAACATTTTGCAACTTCCTTGCGCTGAAGGTTTCCGACCTTTTGTTGGTGACAATTCCTGTTCAAGGTAATTTTGGAGATACTGGACCTAAAAGCAGAATTAGAATAACAGAAGCCCATCAATTTACTCTTTTTAGTTTTTAGCATCGATGAAAAAGCAAGGGTTTACTTGACTCAAGAAAACAACAAAAGGATCAAACACCAAGTCAGACGTTAGCAATTAGATTTGTGCCTTGTTAAAGTACTTTTGAAGTTAAATTGTATTTCTTAGCTATGTGGATGCCGTAATAAATATAAGTGAGACTGTGTATCTGTTTATGTGTAGTTTAGTATCGTCTCATTTCATGCCTGGAATCGAATATACTAGAGTCCATGTCAATTCAATGTGGGAATATTTCGTTTTATTTTGCATAAATATATAATTTTAGTAAAATTACCCGCTAAATTCAGTTTTGTTTCATACCTATTTGGTCGTATCACAAATATAGCAATATTTCGTTGTTATCCTCTCTTGTGCATACGCGCAAAAGGTAAGTGTGTGTTTATATGCGTATATGTGGATGTGTCCGTGTTTGAGTGGAGCTGCCATGCACCGACATGCCTGGTTACATATAAGCTGATCGATTAAACAAAGGATTACTACTGATCTAGTTATACTGTCTTACTACCAAGGATCTATCAACGAGCAACTGTTGTGATACTTTCCCACTTTTTAATTGTTGGGCAAACAAGATTGCTCTTAAAACTACATATTTCTAGGTTAAGTAATATTGACAGCATTTTCCTTCAAGTGGACAAAAGTACGTGTTCATCTACCTGTCTGCCCCGTTTGCATATCTGTGTCCTTCTGGTCAAGTGGATTCATTTTGCTCCGAATGGAGGATAGGTGCCCAATCGGATTATCCCACATGCTTCGATCTCGTTCAGCTTTTTCAAGGTGCCTTCAGGAGTCTCCTTTCCTCTGTACATTAGGTGTCAATTGATCTCATTGATATGGTGTATGATCGCCTTTTTATGTGCTTTCCTTTTGGATTTCATCCCAGGAAGTGGGAGACGAAGCTGATTGATTATTTCTGACAATGTGTCTCAGCCATCCTTACTTCCTTGGTTTGACGTTAATTTTGGCCAAAGTCTGGTTAATTTGTCTCTACAGATAATTATTTGTGTTGTGATTGTTCATGTGCAAATTACATTATAATCACCACTTGATGAAGATCTGCAGTTTAAATATCATCTTCGTTGTATGTCAAGTTTTGCATATACAGTTGTCACGTTTGTGTTGAAGATGCTCTGCTTAATTTTTGTGAAAATGACTTGGGATCTTCAGATTGGATTCAGTGCCTTGAATCTAGCTCTAACTTTTCTAATCCCTGGAGCCCTTTCCTAATCTTTGCAACCTTCTCCATTTACAGTAATCCCAAGATAGGGAAATTGTACAAAGTATTTATCTGCCTCCTCATTAAACTGTTGTTATTGCACTGTTTTTCTACATCCGTTTCGAGTTTGGTCATCCTCAGTCGATTTTAAAGTTCATTTACACTTTACGCCTGTCAGAGAATTAACAAAATTTATTCATCCATATCGCTCTAGCGATGTGACAGAAGAGTAGCGTAATCTTCATAGTCGATGCATTCAAGATGACCGAACGAAGTTCGTTGTTTCCATTCTGTAATCATACATTGCCTTTTTCACGATCCAGTCCACAGTTAGCAAAACAGAAATGAAGATAGTTGTCTTTTTTCACAAGCAAAGGTCAGGAATGACATCCCAAACTAATCATATTAACAAGCAGCAGAATTTGTTGGAAAAGAAACTTGTCATTAGTTAATATAGCGTAACAGTATTTAACAAATTATTTAAAAGTTGTTTGACATTAACAACTAAAATTTTTAGTCCTTATCTTTAAACAGAGGGTTACTATCGAAGGGACGTCAAGGAAGTGCAATATTTTCCCACGATACCAATATTACCAATTGGATATGGAAATGCTGAACGACTGATGAGGTAAGTTGAAAGACATTCATTTAAACCATTGTCTTTAATGAGTAAGAAAATAAATATTATTAAGAGGGTGATCACCACACATGACGTTTCTTTAAAATGCCCAATCTAGTTATGACGAGTGCATTCAATGAAGACTAAAAACGAACAGTTGAGATAACCTTCAGGAAGTATAAAAGTATATAGTATAATGGTTTAGTGGTATATACTAATATAGTGGTTTAGTGGGATATAGTAGTATAGTGGAATAGTGTCATATGGTAGTATAATGGTTTAGTTGTATATAGAGGCATAGTGGTTTAGTGATATATAGTAATATGGTGGTTTAGTGGTATATAGTAATATAGTGGTTTAGTGGTATATAGTAGTGTAGTGGAATAGTGTCATATGGTAGTATAATGGTTTAGTTGTAAAATGAAGCATAGTGGTTTAGTGATATAACGTAATATGGTGGTTTAGTGGTATATAGTAATATAGTGGTTTAGTGATATATAGGAATATAGTGGTTTAGTGGTATATAGTAGTGTAGTGGAATAGTGACATATAGTAGTATAATGGCTTAGTTGTATATAGAAGCATAGTGGTTTAGTGATATATAGTAATATGGTGGTTTAGTGGTATATGGTAGTATATATGTAGAGAAGGAATCAACACTTGTTGTTTACAAATTTTTTCGACTTTAGTGGTATGTAGTGGTGTGGTGTTGTATAGCAATATGGTAATTTAGTTGTATGTATTGGTATACTGAAATGTGTTTTTTACTGTGTGGCTTTTTTTCACTAGACAACTGGACGGAATCCCAATTCCTTCGAGTGATTGGAAAGGAGAGCTGAATTGTACTTACCACATTACATCCCTCAAGAAAAAGTAAGATAAATTGTTGTTGTTTATTATATGTAGTTTGATTTTAATTTGAACTGATAAGAATGGAACCAAAGTTATTGTGCTAATTTATTTGATAATGGATAAATGTCCGAAAAATTGAATGGAGAAAAGAATTTTAAAAAATAAAAATAAAAAAGAACGGAAGAGGAAATGTGACCTCATACCAAAATGGGAAAAGCTGCAGAAGAAGAAGAACAAGAACAAGAAGAAGGATGAATGTCCGAAAGTGGAAAGATAAAAAATCGACTCGGTAAAATATCGAACCATCAAGTAAACAAACTGATAAAAATTTAGTAATTTACAAATCAGATATAAATTTTGTACCATAATGCGTTCAATATCTTATCATGTCGGATAACACTCGTC
This sequence comes from Morbakka virulenta, assembly GCA_003991215.1. NCBI lineage: Eukaryota > Metazoa > Cnidaria > Cubozoa > Carybdeida > Carukiidae > Morbakka > Morbakka virulenta. The sequence goes on from RDPX01000335.1 coordinate 51,465, forward strand.
ATCACCCACCCACTGATAAGCAGCTCAGTATTAGGCTGAACTTATTCCCAATTATCAAAGTTCTGTCAAAATTGGATGATTGACTCTTGAGGACTTATGAACCCGGTTTTCTCGTTTTTTAATTTCGCATGGTAATGTATTTTTAGCGTACACAACTGAAACTGTAAAGTGCCATTTATTGTTGAAAAACTAATTTTTAACTTACTTTTGCGGGTTATATATATATATATATATATATATATATATATATATATATATATATATAAACTGTGACTAAATTACTTTGGTTTCATACAGCAAACACCAACAAATAAGTAAGAACCGTATTTTCAGGGTAATAAAGCGATCCAAAACTTTAATATTTT
>RDPX01000335.1:83857-94788 GCA_003991215.1 Morbakka virulenta
ATTTGGGGGGGGGGGGGTGTAACGCGCAACGATAAGGATTTAGGGAAAGAATTATGAAAGTTTTAGATGTTATTGCAAGGATGCTCTGATGAAGGAGAACAGCTTAGGTTGTAGAGTATATGACAGCTTGGTCACAGCTTGGACACATCTTGGTGAAAATATATTTTTCTGCTTCTTGAAAGTATAGGTATTAGTTGTAGATTCAGGTAAAATTATGAAAAACACGAGCAAACGATTGAGTTCTGATAAAATACAGCTATTTCCAGTACGTTTTGTAGCATATTTTTAGAAATAAAATAAGAAGCAGATATGATATTAGCTTAAACTAAGAAACCATTGTTTGAACCTGCTATCTTGAATATTGACTGAATGATTGTGAACCTCAAGGTAGGTCAATGTCCCTGAATTAATAAATGTGCTTTTAGTAAGTGTACTTTGTTCAAGCTTGCTGTTAATTGAAGATCAATTCTTTTGACCTGAGATTTATGAATACCGCTTAAACAGAGCAATGGCTTTCAGGCTTTACTAAATCAAAAAGGCGATTTGTTTTTTTCTTGGTGTTAATCTCATATTACTGAAATCGGAGAAAAATCTTCTTTATTTTTCTTTGATTAAGACATCCTAAGGCTTTGTTTCTTAAAAAAAATTAAGACCCAAACATTACCTTCTCAGAGGTTAACCCCAGATATAACCCCCTAAAAGATAGACCCTTAAAAGCTAACCTCTTCAAAAGATAGCCGCTCAAAGCTTAATCTCTAAAAAGACGTTACCTTAGAGAATGATCCAGAAGAGAGAGATAACCCGTAAAAAGATAATCTTTTAAAGGGTAATCCCCTAAAGAAAACCCCTCACAAGATAGCCCCCAAAAGGGTAACATGTCAAAGGATAACCTCTCAAGATGATAACTGCCCAACAATTAGAGAAAAATCTGATTTTATTGTACGAGATAACTTTTAGTTTGTAAATAAAATTTTTAAATAACGTTTTACACAAATCAAGTTACAAAACAAATCACTTTCTCCTTTCTAATGATTCGTTCAACTTCCTTTGTATGATGAGTACTCATTACATAACCAGAAAAGTTACCGACTAAAGTTAGATTAAAGCTAGCGACTAGTACCAGAGGATATATGACGTGTGGAAAGAGATAAAAAAAACCCCCAAAGAATGGAAAATAGAAAAAAATACTTGAGAAATGCAAAACTCGAATTTTTTATATAGACATTTTATTTTATCTCGTCCCCCCCTCATATATTGTCATTGGGGTAATTTCGTTCTCTGTACACAACCTAGAGTTGATCTAATGTTATCAAGATCACAAGACTAACAATTTTTATTTCAATAGAAATTCGCTCAAGTTTTAGCTTATGCTCTTTGGACAAAAGTTCAACTGTTAGATAATGAAATTTGGACGGGCGTTACCTTTTCATTAAGTAATGCTATTCAAACAGAAGTAAACTCAACCCGAGCTCGATTAAGCAGAGAAGGCTATTTTCTTAATGCTAAACAAGCCATACGGGCATAAAATTCTTTCGAGTCTAACCATGGCGTTAAAATATTTCAATGTATAAGCACCTCGAAGTACCTCTCTTTTGAGATTTCTGACCTCCAATCTAGGCGTACTGTGAGGAAATCTGAAATAGAGCAGAAACGGTCTGCGTCTGTTTCGAGGTTGCACCTGTACATTTGATATTTGTTTTCTTATATTCCTTGTACAGAAATACCGTCAATTTCGTTTTATTTCTTTTTCAGTGTCAATTTATTTAACCAAGGAAGCGATTACATGCCATTTTTTGCCGATTTGGGGATTCCTTCCATGGACTTTAGATACACATTTGATTCGGTAAGTCTGTACCCCATTTTAGGGAGTCTTTTACAAGACAACAGAAAGTATCTTTTTCTTTTCCAAAATCTTTGCTTTCCTCAGATGATCTAACTCGAAACTGGTTGCTTGAAGTGCAACTGGACTACCCACTACACTACTTACAAAGGAATATGTGGAGATGAAATATGTGATCTTTATTACATATCTCTACAAGTACTTACTTAATGGGGTGCCATCTCAAAGAGGTCGACTATCATAGTCCTCCACACTTGTCTGTCCAATGCCAGTTTATCACAGTTGTTGATGTCTTCTGTACAAGGACATATCTGGTAAATTGTGATAAATATTCAAAATTGGCCAAAACTGATTATTAAATTCCTAATTGCAATTTTTGAAAACCTTCTCAATGAATGTGATTTTTGCAATCTTTCTGAGTCCTAATCCTTACTAAAAAGTGATTGAGCTGATATGCGGTGGGCTCTTAACTAACCTTCTTCAGTTGTCACTCTTGTGGTTTCCAGACTAATTGTAGTATTTTTGCTCTTGTTTTTAGCTTGATATTGTCCACAAGCTCAATTTTCTGTGTCACCTTTAATCTTTCCGATGAATCCTAACCGTCAGCAAACTTTTCAGTATATAATTCCATGCTGCTTGTTTCACATAGCAAAACTGCCTTTGTCAATGTCATTATACAGCTTCACAATACCAGTTTTGAAAATAACTTTCCCAGCTACCCATAGGGGGTAGACGATGGAAATTGCAATTCTGTTACCTGAGTAGCAGGCTTTAATTTGCTATTTATAATGAGATGGGCATCTTCTTTTCCTCTCCCTTTGTTTCCATAGTTGAAGTCAAGAAATCTCTTTTTTTCGTTTACATACTAATATGCAAACTTCATCTGTATATACTCTTTGCTATTTTGTGCGTTANTAAACAAGCCATACGGGCATAAAATTCTTTCGAGTCTAACCATGGCGTTAAAATATTTCAATGTATAAGCACCTCGAAGTACCTCTCTTTTGAGATTTCTGACCTCCAATCTAGGCGTACTGTGAGGAAATCTGAAATAGAGCAGAAACGGTCTGCGTCTGTTTCGAGGTTGCACCTGTACATTTGATATTTGTTTTCTTATATTCCTTTTACAGAAATACCGTCAATTTCGTTTTATTTCTTTTTTCAGTGTCAATTTATTTAACCAAGGAAGCGATTACATGCCATTTTTTGCCGATTTGGGGATTCCTTCCATGGACTTTAGATACACATTTGATTCGGTAAGTCTGTACCCCATTTTAGGGAGTCTTTTACAAGACAACAGAAAGTATCTTTTTCTTTTCCAAAATCTTTGCTTTCCTCAGATGATCTAACTCGAAACTGGTTGCTTGAAGTGCAACTGGACTACCCACTACACTACTTACAAAGGAATATGTGGAGATGAAATATGTGATCTTTATTACATATCTCTACAAGTACTTACTTAATGGGGTGCCATCTCAAAGAGGTCGACTATCATAGTCCTCCACACTTGTCTGTCCAATGCCAGTTTATCACAGTTGTTGATGTCTTCTGTACAAGGACATATCTGGTAAATTGTGATAAATATTCAAAATTGGCCAAAACTGATTATTAAATTCCTAATTGCAATTTTTGAAAACCTTCTCAATGAATGTGATTTTTGCAATCTTTCTGAGTCCTAATCCTTACTAAAAAGTGATTGAGCTGATATGCGGTGGGCTCTTAACTAACCTTCTTCAGTTGTCACTCTTGTGGTTTCCAGACTAATTGTAGTATTTTTGCTCTTGTTTTTAGCTTGATATTGTCCACAAGCTCAATTTTCTGTGTCACCTTTAATCTTTCCGATGAATCCTAACCGTCAGCAAACTTTTCAGTATATAATTCCATGCTGCTTGTTTCACATAGCAAAACTGCCTTTGTCAATGTCATTATACAGCTTCACAATACCAGTTTTGAAAATAACTTTCCCAGCTACCCATAGGGGGTAGACGATGGAAATTGCAATGTACCTTTTTCCTTCTGTTACCTGAGTAGCAGGCGGGGAGGCTTTAATTTGCTATTTATAATGAGATGGGCATCTTCTTTTCCTCTCCCTTTGTTTCCATAGTTGAAGTCAAGAAATCTCTTTTTTTCGTTTACATACTAATATGCAAACTTCATCTGTATATACTCTTTGCTATTTTGTGCGTTATACTGTAACACTAACATTTACAAGGAAACGTATCCCCCTTTAGACTGTCGTTTAGAGTAGCTGCCCTCAGTGGATTCAGTAATTGTCATTCTCCAAGTAGTGATGCAATTTGAGAAGAAAAAGGCAATTAGAGGGTTTGCTATTCGTCATTGTTACGGTCATTTTGGACGTTTTCTGAAAAGAATTGGTCTTGGAGGATCGGTGTAATGCGTTTGTTGCAATGTAGACACTTCATTTCACATTCTAGCTTGTATTATCTTCCGTGTAAAAAGCAACGTTGTAACAGTGGACGATCATTTTAGTGCATGATTTATGCGATCACATTCTTGAAATTATGACTTGCAAGTTTATTCCAAAATAGATAAATGCTGTCATTATAGTAGATTGTTCTTCCTTGTGACATTGCGTAGCCCACTTCATTATGAATAATACATTCAAGTCTCCCAACGCAGATAACGGCACGAAGAGAGTAAAACCTACAGTCAATGGACATCAGTATTCGCGATTTTCAAAATGGCTGCATCGACTGCTAAACAATGTTGAATCTTCCATCGTTCATAACTTTTAACTCAAGTGTCGGATGGTAAAGGTTTTACTGTAACAGGTGCTCTTAAATATGACATCATGAAAGATATGATGTAATTTATTGTCTGCTTTGTTTACTTCCATATATTTGTTAACAAGTAAACATGGTTCGGAAATGCACAGGGTTGAGCACGGAGAAAAAAAATCTTATTGTAAAATTATATAAAGATAAGAAGAAAAAGGCAAACATATCTAAGCTTTTGAATGTTCCTTGGTCTACAGTCATCAGTGTTGTAAAGAAATTTCTGTCTACTGGATCAACAGAAAATAGGCCAAGAAAAGGAAAGCATAAGTTGTTTACAAATCGAGATAAAGTTGCATTGATGAATGTTACTTATATTCAAGACTTGTTTGAAAGAATTCGGTCCCGTATTCATGAAGTAATAAGGATGAAAGGACATCTAACAAAATATTAAGGAAAGACTTTTTTTAAACCATATTTATTTTACATTTGTTTTCACACATTGTTTTTTAACCTTTGGCACTGCAACATCAAAATCACGAATACTTATGTCCAATGACTGTACGCTTTGCAGGATAAAAGACTATAATAAGAAATAGAATTTAAGTATTGTCTTTAGGCCGTCAAATTAGGTGTTATTGGTAATAATAAATATAGGTAATAATAGGTATAACACAACAGAATTTGTCAACAGCTGTGAACAAAGGATGAAGATTCGTTCACAAGAAGTCAGCAAGAGAGACTAGATGTACACAACTTGTCTACTCTCTCTCTCTCTTTTCTGCAACCTTAATAACTTGACAGAAGCAAATATGACATGAAGATTGGAGGCTGGGTTTTGGTCACAAAAAGAAACATCGTAATCAGAAAAGCCATCAAATGAAAAAAAGAGTAGTGAATTCTCATTTGCCAAAAAGCTATGGATTTTAGTGTTATTAATTTTAGTGTCTGGTTCTTTCTTAATTGTTGTCAATGTTTACATTTATTATTCCATTCTTTACTTTTGAAAAGAGGATAAAGAAATATGGGGAGAAGTTGTATTTCTTTAAAAGGGAATGGGATGGTCAAAATATGGTGACAGAAATCTCGCTTCCACAAAATACAGGAAATACCGGACAGCACTCACGGAGTCTCGCACGACAGTTACGCAAACTAGCGTTTAGTTACACTTTAGAATGTTGCCTGCTCGTATATTATTTACTCGTCCACATGATAAAATGTTTGAAAATGCCATTGACTATTCAAAGAAATGCGTATAACATAGACTGAATTTGGTTTTAAAGCTCACCCCCAACCTGAAATTATGTACAATGTTATTCCCATGGTGTCACTTTCAGTTTGAGTAATGCTTGACGAATTGATCAGTGTACCCCCTAAAAGATATGAATACTGTTCCAAGACGAGTTTTAATATGTCTGAATACTTTGTCTGACAAGATTTCCGGTTTACCGCCTCCATTATCTCGATTCCTCTTCTTAATCGATACTTGCTTTCAGATGTCTTTTCATTCACAACACCATCGGATTTCCTTGCTCGGCAGTCGGAATAACTACACTCCCTAGACGTTTATTACTTTTTATGATATGTTAAGTGAGTTCATTAATATGGAGGAAGTTTCATTAGTAGTTCACAAACCTGCTCTAATCACGGGATAACAATATTCGCTATGCATACATAGTCAACAAAACAATAGAACTTAAAACAAAAATAGTAACAGGGTGTATATATATGGCCTTTACGGTCAATTACAATTTCTTCATTATCACGCGTCATTAAAATAAGACGCTACCATTCATTCCAGATTATCATTTCAAAGGAACGAAATTTGATATGTATCGGATTATTTAAAAGGATTTTTTCCTCAAAAAAGGCGATAAAATGGTGCAGTTTTCGTGTTTTTCTTTATCTTTGAGACAGATATTTTTTTAAATATTTGACTTCAAACCCGGGTTTTTTTCTGCCGGTTAACAGCAAACAGAGCACGGGTGATTACCCGTGCTCTGTTTGCTATTCAAGTTGCTGCTCCGGTCTATTTATACAATAAAGGACGTTTACTGTGTAATGCCAAGCATCAACGGTGTCATTTTTATGTGAATTCTCGGAATTTCCCGAATTTATCCAAAATCCTTATTTTTAGCATTTATCTGAAATAGTTGCTACCATATTGTAATAAGCATAAATCGTTCAAAGCTTTAAAATCAAAACCTTCCAGAATGCTGCCTCCAGCCTTAGCATTGGGGCTTCATAGCAAACGTTTTGCTGCCCGTGTTTACTTTCTTGCCTCTTCTCGTTGTAAACAACCAACTGTCTATGTTTAACGTTCTCCCCAGTTAGGCTTACACACATTTTCTTTTTTAAGGGTCATTAATATGCCTGCAACTTGCAGTTTACAGCAGAAACCATTAATATATATATATATATATATATATATATAAATCCAGTATAGTATACAAAATAACTAGACAAATTTAGCAGTTACTACTAGTTTCATGTTTTCTTAACAATCTTCAAACTGTCTAGTTATTTTGTATGCTATACTGGATTTATAAACGCTCTGGAAACATTGAGCACTCTCAGTGAACATTGGTATACTTTACTAATATTACTATATATATATATATATATATATGTGTGTGTGTGTGTGTGTCCTCTGTTCTTTAATTAGTCGATCATTTGTTTATTGGAGAGGACAGTTTTAAAGGTTATAGCGTGGTTGTCCTTCATATTTGATTCATTCTGATTTTTCAAAGCGACAGATAATGTGTAACACAGATTTATTGTTTTTTAATATCTTTGCAAATATGTTCTAAATTAGTTGACCATTTGTCTAATACCTGTAAACAATCTCAACGATAGAATGTCGAAGGTCAAGTCTGGTGCGAAATTAGCTGGATTGGTTTCATGACGTCATGTTCTGAATATAGCAGCCAACAACAGCAACCAAAAGAAAGGATAGAGGATACCAATTAAGGAATGATTTATGAAACACTTTATATTGATACACTGACACCTTGGGATCTTGATATTTAGGCGATACCAATGGTAGACAATAATGTTTAACTGCCTTGTTTTGAATATGCAATATTTCAATTAAACCAACCTTACACTGAGTGCCCAAACTGTAAATCATTTTGAAAATTCTTAAACTGGTAGCATTTAACAACAGTTGTCCAACAATCAGTTAGACACACACGTGATCCGTTTTTAAAACAATCTGGCTTGAACACCCTGCAAGAACTTGCTTGGAGGATAATCTTTAACATCTTACTCTGAAAAAGACATAATCCTTATAGAGATTTCCTGCCAGAGAGCTTTGTAAAATATCACGCCATATATGTTATTGAGGAGAGTAACATGAATCCAAGATTGATTCGTTGCACCAATCGGTGTTGAAGTCAATGTAGATTTTTCAAATGGTCGATCAGATACGTGACATAGCCAATGAGTAGAAATAGAATGTTAAGTTTTGTAGACCACTCTTGGGCACAAACTTTAGAGGAAGGGATACTTTTAGTTCTACCCAAATTTCAGTAATAGGGTTTATAAAGTCCTTTAAAATTAAGATCTGACCAAAAACAACAACAAAAAGAAGCTAGTTGGACCAGCTTAATATCATACCTCTTTGAACATGCCAGATCATGACCTTATGCTTGTCAAATTGAAGAAGAAAAAGTTAAATATATGCAATTTCATTTTTGGAACAGAAGAGAGGAATATTTTTAAGTTCTTTTGCTAAAAAGGACCCAAAGTCTTAATTCAAATCATTGTTTTTATAATTTTGTCTTGTTTGTGTTTGCTTGGAGTAAATAAGGTGTTCGTGATGGTATGAAGATTGTTACAAGACTTTTAGGCAAAAAAATCGCTACATTTCATAAACAAATGAGATGATAAGTTTTAAAGAAACGCTATCTGTTTTATGATGAACGAATGAAATACAATTTGTCAAGCTCTTGTCTCCTGATGTGTAACGATGAGAAAAACTAAAAAGTCTATCAGACTAAAGTTCGGGGGCAAACCATTTGTTGTTGTTTTCAATAGCCGATTGGCCGTCCCCCAACTATTTATTAACTGAAGGCTTAAATGAATAGAGAATGGTTCTACCCAAGATTCACTGTCTATCTGGTTAAAGTTCAGGAAGTTAATCCATTAGTGTTAACCGATTAGAAATCGTCACTGAATAAAGAATGAAACTACTGTTTCTATCAAAGGGAAAATTGTCAACAATTATTCTCCTCATCATACCATCTAATAAAAGATATAGATAACAGCTATCATCTAATCCTTCTACTATTGTCTGATAATGACATTAGCTTAAAACCTCTATCATCAGTGAGTTGCATTAGATCTATGGCTTAGTCTAAGAAAGATAACGTGTTTTAGATCATAAGTAACTTTTTATTAACCTGTTGAGAATTCACCATTGTCTTAACCATTGCGATTGATTTTTTTTCAATTTTCTAGGATGTCCAAAAAGTTTTCAACTATCCCGTCTATCATTCTCGTCATGACAATATCGATTGGATGACAAGATTTATTGACCCAGATTACAAATTTCATACAATTATTGCTAAGATTTGGATTCAGATAACACTGAAATTTGCGGATTCTGTTGTTTTACCTCTCAATCTGCGGAGATATGGAGACAATTTACAGCACAGAGCAGAGAAGTTAAAAAAAGAACTTGAAAGCGACAGTACTACCAAAAAATTGACTGTTGGTACGATTAGTTACTTCATTATAACTCTTCGTCTCCATAGGGGCATAAGGTGTCAACATATCTTTTCCAGGCACCTCGATTTTCAATGAGCCATTTCAGGTCCTACCTGTGGTTTTCAGTTCCTCCTTTGTAGACCTTCTCCATGTGCTTAATGGTCTCTCTCTTTCTCTTTGTTAGTTCCTACCTCGGTAGAGGATATATTGGGTCAGTTTACATTTATTTAAGAGCTCCGTGAATGTCTTGGTCATTACTTAAATACAGATCTGTTAACCAGTATGGTTTCGCTGTACTGTATTTATAAATATATAAATAATACAATAAGGAGAAAAGTGGAGGCTTTTGACTTTTTCCTTCTTATTGGATTATTATTTTTCTCGCTCTGCATTTATGTATTGAGCACTGTACAATGGATAAGTGAATCTAAGACCACACACACACACACACACACACACACATATATATATATGTATTTCCATAACCATTATTCTTACTTTCTTTTGTCATATGTGTTACTCGTTGTGTTGTCTTTCGTATTGTACTGCTACTTTTTTATGTATTTGTCGCTTCCTTTATGGTCATTTATTTAGTTACTACCACCTTTGGCTCTTAGTGTTACACTCTAATACTTTATATATATTTGACACAGGAAATGACTAACGAAAGTATGCCAACATTTACTTGAGTAAATCAAATTTTTATTTATTTCAAATTTTCGTCTGTTGGTTTGGCATATTTCCTGTGTCGAATATATATATATATATATACATACATACATACAGTATTCATGTTCAGATGGAAGACATACAATTCTGCAAAAAAATGAGAGGAAATGCATAGAACACTGCTGCAGCTTTGCTTATTTTAAGTAAGAGAAGAGAACAGAGTCCTTACTAAGGACATGGGAGCTTTTGAATAAAGTGAACACTATTCAGAAGTTGGCAGGTATATGAACATTTAAAAATTTTATTAAGCCTATCGTCAACAGTTTGACCGTTTGAAATGTTCTTCTTTGGATCTAAGTTAAAAATCTCTCTTTTCATTTTTTGATGCATCTCCAAAAGAAAATTCCATAAAGTCTTCAAACTTCATTTTTTATCTAACGCCAAAAGTATAGCCCTTTCATTTGTTTGACAATTTCTTTCGGTATCTTTTAAGGGTTTTCTTACAATTTCCAAATTGTTCGGTAAGCTTTTTATTTGAATATATTAAGGATTATGATTATCATATATTTCTAAACTCAAGAGGAAAGTTAACATTAAATCAATTGAATTTAATTAAGTGATTAATATGAGTTCATTTCAGTTTGTGCTTCATCAATGTGTGATCATCTTTGGTCTCAACAAACTACAAAGAAATTGCGAATCAAATTACAACGCATCTATCTATCTATCTATCTATCTATCTATCTATCTATCTATCTATCTATCTATCTATCTATCTGTCTATCTATCTATCTATCTCTTGATCTTTCTATCCATCTATCTATCTATCTATCTATCTATCTATCTATCTATCTATCTATCTATTTATTTATCTATCTATCTATCTATTTATCCATCCATCCATCCATCTATCTATCTATCTATCTATCTATCTATCTATCTATTTATCTATCTATCAATCTATCTATCGATCTATC
>RDPX01000335.1:106962-116962 GCA_003991215.1 Morbakka virulenta
TCATCATCATCATCATCATCATCATCATAATAATAATAATAATAATAATTCGTCCTTGGTATAACGTAAAATTTATCCGGTTATGGAGTTTTGACGTGGGGGAATGAGGTTACCCTCTGCCACAACTTTCTCCCGGTCACTCTTGGGCAAGATGTAGTACCTGTTAGCCTTGGATAGATGGAGCTCACTACCCTTGGTTGTGAGTCCACCTAAGAGAAGGAAACCATGAATTAAAAACAAATTCCGAGGTTTTAAATATCATGTTGAAGTCTGGCGGGTTCACCCTATGTGTTATGTTGCGACGGAGGTCTTCAGGTCTGATCAGCAATCTTTCTAGCGATGGTGTCTCAAACAAAGTAATGGTGGTAGTGGGACCTCATCAATGCTAACTTTCCTATAAGTAAAGATGTCTGAACAATGTGTTTCAAATAACGATGTTGATAGCACTGGAACAGATATGAAGGTGCCTCGTCCAGCATCATACTACTGCTCAAACAAATTGGTCAAACGAAGTTAACAAGGTAGTATTTGAATGTTTCTATCGAAGCAAATCTTTTGGCGATAGTGGTAGACCTGTTAGAGACTACAGACAACGGATTTTCAGGGAATGGAGAGAGCCTGGTGTTTTAGAAATTGAAGTGACTGAACAACGATTATGTGATCAGGCGAGGGCCAAAAGGAAGAATGGCTGCCTCTTTGAACTTACGATCAAAAATATCCAAAGGAAAATTAAAAAAGGAGACGTAGTCAACAGTGAGGAAGCTATTATGGATTCTACAATAAATGAAATAAATATTGATGACCGCACACAACAGACCAATATGACTAACAATAGAAATATTGAAACTATAAAATTATAGACGAAAATCATTTTGAGATTGACAAGTTTGTACCTGATCAAGAAGCACAAACCATATTTGATCAGTTGCGAGAAATAATGGCTAAAAGTAGAAGTACTGATGGTGTCGCATTTAAAAGGTTGATAAGAGTTCTCCTAAAAATTTGATAGTTAAAGCCAATCCAGTGGTAAAATGTAGCTATACAAACAAAATTACACGGACTAATAGTTAGCCATGGTCGAAAAAGAGAATAGAAAATGATTGTAAAGGACTGAGGAAGGAAGTAAATATCCTGGAAAGAGAACGAAAATGACTTTTGAATGAAAAAAGCAAGGAAAAACTTAATCTCCTTGTAACAAAGAAAAGAGTTATAAGGAAAGAATTGACAACGGTGCTTGAAGAGTTAAAAACAAACAATGTTGGCTAAAAGTGCCAAAATTACCCGTTATGAACAAAGAATAGATCAGTACAGGATCAACAGATTGTACTCTGTTAATAAAAAAAAGGTCTTTAATGAACTGAATGGAAAAGAAGGAAGAGGAAATTAAAATTCTGATGCAGAAGAAAGAAATTCTGGAGCAGTATATGGAGTCTTGAAAGGAATAACAACAAACAGGGTGAATGGCTTAATAATATGAAGGATAAGATCAATACCAGGCATTAGCAAAACAAGATTATGATCAATAAAGATAAAGTGAAAAATCAATGTAAAGCAATGCCAAACTGGAGGGCACCAGGACATTATGGAGTGCAGTGCTACTGGATAAAAAATATTAATAGCCTGCACGAAACAATAGCCAAACAAATGTCTGACAATTTGGAAGGAGCAACTGAAATACCTACCTGGATGACATACTGAAGGACTGTTTTGTGCCAAAAAGATTCTGCAAAGGGAAAAGCTGTTGACAACTTTCGTCCTATTACTTGCCTACCCTTAATGTGGAAGGTGTTGACGAGAATGATAGCTGAATATATTTATATGTACTTAGATAACGAACGTATGTCTCCTGAAGACCAGAAAGGGTGTGAAAAGGGTAGTCGTGGCATCAAAAATCAGTAGTTGATTGACAAAACTGTCTTAAAAGATTCCAGGAAGAGGCATACGAATTAAGCTATGGCGTGGATCGATTACAGAAAGGATTATGACTTTATCCCCCATAGCTGGATAAACGAATGTCTGAAAACGTTTGGGATAGATAAAAGTGTTGGACAGTTTCTAGAAAGAAGCATGAAACAGTGGAAGCTCTTACTCAATTCTAATGGAGAACTATGTGATGTAGATGCAAAAAGATGAATCTTTCAAGGAGATATTATTTCTCTCTTATTATTTATTTTAAGCGTGATACCTGTTTCTTTTCTGCTTACAAAGGTTAGTGCGCTTTATGAGTGGGGAGAAAAGTAATTCAAATTGAATCATTTTCTCTTTATGGATGATCTTAAACTCTATAGAAAAAGTGAAGATCTAATTTAATCTAATTTAATCTGATTTAATCTAATTTAATCTAATTTAGATATTGGATAAAGAAACTAGGGATCCATCTAAATATTGCACCAGTTCAAAAATCTACCTTGTTGGAAACAGTTAGAATCCTTCGGAAGGTACTTGACAAATGTGAAAGAAACCTTTTAGCCACTGGCTATTTGTTGTAGCTCGGTTAACAAGAAAATACCAGCAATTTCACCAGCCAGAGAATTAGCGACATTTATAAATAATAACAACACCATTAATAATGATGATAATAACNTATAGAAAAAGTGAAGATCTAATTTAATCTAATTTAATCTGATTTAATCTAATTTAATCTAATTTAGATATTGGATAAAGAAACTAGGGATCCATCTAAATATTGCACCAGTTCAAAAATCTACCTTGTTGGAAACAGTTAGAATCCTTCGGAAGGTACTTGACAAATGTGAAAGAAACCTTTTAGCCACTGGCTATTTGTTGTAGCTCGGTTAACAAGAAAATACCAGCAATTTCACCAGCCAGAGAATTAGCGACATTTATAAATAATAACAACACCATTAATAATGATGATAATAACAATAATCATAATAATAATAATAATAATAATAATAATAATAATAAGAGTAATAATCATATTATGTCCCAAGTATTGACATAAAACTGCATCCTGTTGTGGAATCGACGTGGGCAAATAAGGTTACCCCTTGCCACAACTACTTTCAGGTCATCCTTAGGCAAAGTGTAGCACCTATTTACCTTAAGCCGACTTCGACTTCGTTCATTTTCGACTTAAGCCTGCCTCATTGGGGGGTAGGGCCTCTTTAGCTATGGTGGACAACCCTCCTAGTGACGGTGTCACGATAAAAATACCGGTGGTAGTATAACTTTTAAGTTACTATTCTCAATATGGGTGTAATGAATTCGTCAAATTTTGAAAATAACAGAGTGAATGGCCCTGAAATTTAATGTGAAGGGGCCTCGCCTGGCAAGTGCACCATGGATGAGCAGCATGGGCTGCTCCGACGAATATTACGAATATAAGAACAAACTGGACAAAAGAATTAAACAAGATTGTGATGAAGTGATATCTAAAACGTGAACCTTCTAGAATGGGATATAGGAAAAGGATGGATAGTATTTGGAAAGAAATCGGTTTATTTGAATTAAGTGAACACAAATTAACTGGCCAAGCTCTTGCTACAAAGAAAACAGTTGGCTATCTGAACTTGAAACTGAAGAAATCACTCGACAAATTGAGAAGGAAGATAGCGAATTACATGCTGAGGAAAATGTTCCGATTGTCATACCGAACAATCCATTACTTAGTGATAATAATGAGGAGCCACGTAATCAAAAGTAAATAAGATCTGACTGGTCTGAGAGGAATGCTATTGAGAAAATGAAATTCGATGGTCTGGGAGATGAAGACGAACCTTGTTTTGTTAGAAAAAGCGCATAAACGGGGAGATAAGAGACTTAGGAAAGGATATCAGCAGAATTGACTCTATTTAAAAGGGCTCTCTTTCTAATACTGCTGCAATCGAAAGCCTGAAAAATAAAACCCAGATGAATAAGGACGTTATCAAGAGACTGTTGAAAGACATAAAACAGCGAGTGCTATCTAAAGGCGAAAATAACAAAGTCCACGAAAAAAGAGTCCATCAATACCAGCAAAACAGACTCTTTGACAGTAATCAGAAACTGTTGTTTGGAAAAATAGAAGGGAAAGATAGATCAGTGAAATGTTACCCTCTCGGAGTACAAAGGACCAATGACTTATTGATAGGATGATGATGAAGAAATTGCAAACGGAGAAAAACAGGTTTAGCAATGGGGTGGGTAGACTACAAAAGACCTTTTGATATGCCCATCCCCCCCCCACTCCTGGATCATCCAATGCCTTGAGTTTTAAGATCAAGCATGGCATTTTAGGAAACAGAATTAAGGTAGAGTTTGTGGTGAATGGGATGAAACTATTTCTCATGTTGTTTCAGATTGAGTTTTCTCGAACTCGTTTTTTTAACTTGGAGACATATCATTGCTAGGTTACTGCACAGGAGACTATCCCAAATTAACAATTTCCCCACAATTAACTGTTGTAACAGCATAGACCAGAAATAGTAGTTGAAAATGATGATGTTTAATTGCTATGTAACTTCACTGTACAGACTGACAAAAAGCTAAAATACAATAAACATGATGTTTTGATGTTGTCTAAGAAGGGTAAATTTTGTTTAATTATTTACGTCACGTGTCTCTTTGACAAGAGAATTTGGGAGAGAGAAGGACTCGAGGTCACAAGGTTAATGATTTAAAGTTTGAGATCATTAGGATTTTGAAATGCAGTAAGATTAAAATCATCTGGATAGTAATTGGAGCACTTGGAAGGATAACTATGGATTTCTTGGAATATTTTAACACCATCAGTCTGAACATTCACTTTGGTACTCTGCAAAAAGCGTGCTTATTGGGAAAGCGAGGATTATTTGTTATGTACTAAACATCTGAGGCTACAGGAAACAACCTTATGTTTAGTCAACTTTGCCGACATCTACCATCTAAGGCTTGTGTATTCAGAAATAATTTCTATAACCTTCAATTTGTATTTTAACTAACAGCCACTTGAGAATGTTGATAACCTCGTGCTGGGACTAGAGATACCACCTGGAGCAGTTAATCAACTAACTGCCGTGTATAAGTTACAAGAATCTTTTCTGTTACCACTCACATACCAGGCATGGTAACAGGGAGATACCGAATTATTACCAAGGGAGTAGACTGGGCTGCTTCCATGTCTTATTCCTGCAAGATAAGATAAAGAACAATGTTCTGATAATGATGTTAATAATCTTTCGAATTAAATAGCAAGTTTCCTCCTTTTTTACTTCTAAAGTCAGCAACACCGTCTCTAAATTAAAGGTGTCCAGTGAGTCTGAAAGAACACAAACTGAGGTTCATGAACTTCACGTCCTCAATCCGATCAGTAAACCTGCAGAGAAGTTTACGTATTTATCAGCCTTATGAGCACGCTTTTTGCAATGTTCTTCTTAAATCCATTAGTTAATTCAATTACAAACACCTGATTTTCTTGACGACTACAATGTCGGCTCTGTAGGTATCACCTGTTACAACTGGGATAGGGATTAGAATAATTCGACATCACAAGAAATATTAAGACTGTGAAGAGCTTTAAGAAATGATGCCACACCGTGCAGCATAGAATCATGCCGCCAGTTGTAGTGTCTTTGCTTAGGTGATGCCTTACAACCGCCAATAACTTGCTCAAGGATTTCTCGCAGAGTGGGAATCTTACCCCCATCAGTTCACGTTTTTAGCAAGCAGTTTAATTGATTTTATTACAATTCCTTGAGTCATTAAAGTATGAATATAAATTTAGAATTAATTCTGTAAGCATTTGTTTGCTTTTCGATTTATACTGATCGTAAGGGATATTTTTTTGCACAAGTAGCATTGTGTATTCCAATAGTATCAGTCTTATGTTTAATTCGAACTTTGATCAGCTTTGGCAAACTATGTTAAGTGTACCAGAAATCAGAATATCCAATCAAAAATGAAGCGATGTTATTAAGGTTTTCTTTTATCTATGAAATGAGTTAATCTGCTACGGTTAAAGCCCAACTAATTTTTTATAGCATTTATCGTCGGAATAGAGGAAACATATTCTCTGAATCTCTTTTTTCTTGTCAAGTAGTTAGTTCTTGTCCTCTTTGTCATTCATGTGGAAATTAAAATTCTTTCCCAAGTATACAAAGAAATAGTCACTTTCCACAGAATTTAACCATTTCCTTATTCATATAAAACTTCGGCTTTACGTCTTTTCCTAGCGAATAGAAATTTTATACCAAAGAAATGATATTTGTCAGCTCGAATAATCTTATCACTTCAGTTGCACCGGCGACTGAATGCATTAAGTAAAAACTGGTTGTCACGCTTCTGCCAGGTTACAACAGCGGAATCGTCTGCAAACTGCGACAATCATTCCCGCATTAGATGGTTTAGGAATTTATATCCTAGCTGTTTAAAACGATATCTTTCACGCACTAAACAAAAGTGTTTATCAATATGTTAAAGACTTAAGGGGTACGACAGTCTCCTTGACGAACACCTTTGCCTACCTTCACAAAATTGCTGGTGTTAAGAGTCGGTTATGATGTTAACGTACAAATTACTATACAGTCTCCTGGCTAGTTAGATGACGTCATTCGGTAGATGGTGGTGTTCTGAGATTGTTTCTATCAACTTATGCTTTACCACTCCATACGTTTTTATACATTTTTAAGATCATTTAAGTTGATGGGGGTGCTCCTCTGCTTGGGGCAGGCGTCGTTAATCCGTTGAGACATACTGGCTGTATGTCCGTATGTGCCAGAAAGACCAGAAGTAAACTCTTTTTGAAGATTGGTTTCGATATAACCATTAGCTGATAAAAACTGGAGGATACGGTCTCGGAGAAGAGAAGTGAAGATTTTCAGCGTGACTGGTTCTAACTTGATCGGACAATAATTTGATCGGTCGGTTTTGTCTCCCATTTTATAAATCAAGATAGTAGTAAGCTATTACCCACTGATGCGCAAATGTTTTGATTTTTATTACTTCAGTACAGAAATTCATGGCATAAGAACATAAAAACGGGCATCTTTTGAAGTAAAACTGCTTTTTTTGGTTAAGCGGACACGGAGAGCCACTCCATTTCATTCGCTTGACAATTTTACATATTCTGTTATTTCTTGGCGGTTCCAGATTATACTCGGGTGTCGGAGGTTCAGATTTTGAAATCCAACTGAGTATTTGAAACATTTTGCCTGGGTTGAGGGACTTAAAAGCTTTGCAAAGGCCATTTTTACATGATTCGGAGAGAATGATAGTCGGCTGAGTAGCTTCCAGGTATCTCCGGGTTTCATCACCCTGTGCCATTGCTTCTCTAGCTGTAGGCCCATCTCTGCCCAAAGTGGCTATGGTTGTTGAATCTCACGTCTGTGTTCGTATACCAAAATGTTTTTTCAAGAAAGAGACTGCTAACCCCTTCCCTATTCTCGTCCTTTTTGATCGGGCTTAGAAACAACAACGACAAAGTCAGTATGTTTGTATCTGTGTATCTATAGCAAAAAATAGAATATAATCCTCTAAAATCATAAATATTTGATATCAAGAAAAACATTTTAATTTTATGATACGTAAAACCTTATTTCGATTAATGCTTTTATTTGTGACCTAATTTTCTTTAACAATCCACTAATAAACAAGGATCTAACTGAATTGAAAAATTGTTCATACCGTGTTGATTCCTTGCTGTCAGTGAAAGTAAATTTTTAATATTCTCGTTTGGAGATTAGTTAATATTCCCTAAAATGTTGTTTATGTCATCAGAATAGTGTTCTTTAAATGCCAGATCTCAACAAGAACAGCTATCAACAGAGATTACTAGAGCAAACAGGTGACGAAATAACGAAAAAAGGTATTTTTTATGTAAAAAAATGAACGAAGTTGATAGAGAAAATGACAAACTTACTATTTATTTTCTCATCTCTTTTGGAGTGATATCTACCACTGAGAAATCGTCATCTGCTTGTAAAGTAATAGATTTTCTTTGATGATTTCTTTTCTTTCTCCAGGAAAGAACCTTTCAATGGCTCAGCAAGTATTGTTAGAAAGAATACTTTTCTTGTCAAATTCAAGCACGCAAAAAACCATTTCAATTTTAAGGTCTTTTATCTCAATCTTCTAATAAATAATATTCTCATTTAAATCATATTATATAATATAGGAAGAACCTCACATCTCATTTCTGCTTTTCCAATTTTTTAGAGGGACCCTTGCTGTTACCATAGTTTTATTTATGCATTGCATATTAATATTTGGCAGAAAAATATAGAGATATATCTTCCTTTAAATTCTGATAAGAATATATTCTAATATTCTCTAACACGTTTAGTTTGCTATTCAACTACGATCTACAGTGTCGAGTCTCATAGTAACTGGTAACTTAAATTTACTGATCGGATTAGAAGGGAATTAATTTTTCGTTTAAAAATATTGACTTTTTATGATTGTTTGATTGAACGTACAGTGTGAGAAAACAAGTCCGTAGTTGAGGATGTTAGTGCAAATTTGAAACAAATGATTATGCATGAGAATTTTGAGATAAGATAGTTCTCGTCCATTTTATTTGTACCCAAGGCAGCATACATTTCTATGAGAGTGTTACAAATAAAAACAGATTTTCAATGGAAATGACTTTTAATTTTTGAAATGACACTTAAACGGCTTGATTTTGGTCTGTTATTGAATGAGGTATGAGGTATACTGTCCCATTTGTGTTCTGCATTGGTTTCCAGGTTTGTGTCGGACTCCATGGTCAACTCCAGTGGATGTAACTTTTTACGAGAAGGAAATCGAGACAAAATGTGTCATCAGTATTGATACAAGGGAGAGAGAGGAAGCTTAGTAGATTAGCATAAAGGAAAGACCTGTCATTTCTTTGAATGCGTTTGCCAGAAAGTGGAGAGCTGAGTTATGGCGCCAGGTGTAACGGCTTGGCCAGGTACGTTTTGCTGCCAGATAACATATAGAGTTTATTGATAACGTAAAAAATATTATGGCTTTACAGATGATAACAATATATGAAATATAGAAATAAAAGGGAAAGTGAAGGGAAAATAATTGAAGTATGGCAGATATAAGGTATTCATAACAGATGAAGTATAATATAATATGATATAATATAATAAAATGTAATATAATATAATATAATATAATGTAATATAATATAATATAATATAATATAGTTTAATATAATATAATATAACATAAATATAATATAATGTAATATAATAAAACACACTATAATATAATATAATGTAATGTAATATAATATAATGTAATATAATATAATATAATATAATATAATATAATATAATATAATATAATATAATATAATATAATATAATATAATGAAAAAGAGAAAAATATAATGAATATAATGAAAAGACTCACAACTTTTCAATACTCGACGTTTCTCGCGCAAGCAATCTTTAGTTACCCGAGAGAGCATGAAACTCTGAGTATTGAAAAGTTATATTATATTATATTCCTCTACCTATATATATATATATATATATATATATCTGTGTGTGTGTGTGTGTGTATGTATAAACAANATAATATAATGTAATGTAATATAATATAATGTAATATAATATAATATAATATAATATAATATAATATAATATAATATAATATAATATAATATAATATAATATAATGAAAAAGAGAAAAATATAATGAATATAATGAAAAGACTCACAACTTTTCAATACTCGACGTTTCTCGCGCAAGCAATCTTTAGTTACCCGAGAGAGCATGAAACTCTGAGTATTGAAAAGTTATATTATATTATATTCCTCTACCTATATATATATATATATATATATATATCTGTGTGTGTGTGTGTGTGTATGTATAAACAAAGACATTTGTCATTTAGTGATTGGAAGTGTTTGATAAACTTTTTTCATGAATGCCAACAAGATAAGATCGGACAACGTGTCATTAGCGCATGGCGACATATAGTTATAGCTGTGTTGTTAATTACTTTTAGAATTTCTAAGGACGAGGAAGGAAACTTCTAGGCCTTGAAACAAAACTATTTAAAACTTTCATTGGGTTATGCATT
>RDPX01000335.1:121962-127252 GCA_003991215.1 Morbakka virulenta
TTTTATGTAATCTAAGAGTTGAATTGGAGACAGTATGCAGTTTCCTCTGTTCAAACCAATTCTTTGTCGTTCGTGAAATTTGCGCTATAAAGACACCAACTAACTTTTTCTGTTAATTGCCATTACCCCTCTTCATGTGGGATTTGAAATGATAGCTATTTGAATAGTTGATTCACACTGACAAAGAAGTAAGTTTCAGTGAGTGGGGAATCACTATTTATATCACTGTTTCAGTAAAATTCTGTAGATCACATTTATTCCAACAGCTGGTGTCTAAAATTAATAAAGAAGCAGAAAAAAATTCGCTTATTCCATCCTTCAGCTAGTTTTGACTGTAACTATAAAAATCAAACTGATCCTTTTCTTAGTAATTCTAGCAATGCTTGTTATGTTTAGATTTTAAAAAATATGTTTGAAAGTGGTATATAATTATTATACGTCTTCTTGTAGTATCTACGTGTATGACACATTTTAATATCAATTAAGATTGGATATTTCATTGAACTGTTTGAAAAAATTGAAAAAAAAATTGAAAAAAAATTGAAAAAAAATTGAAAAAATATTGAAAAAAAATTGAAAAAAATTGAAAAAAAATTGAAAAAAATTGAAAAAATTAACAATAACAAAGCTTTCTGTTAAGGTTTTTTCCCCATTACCAGACTTGTGCTTTTTTTGTTGAATGTTGTCAGAATAGTTTACTATAAAATATCCAATTAAGTTACCAAAAAGCATACCTTTAAAAATACCGAAGTTAAACATCCAGACATACCGAATTTAGACATTTGGGAAACTTTTCAAGGACACAGAAATACCTTACTTTCTTTAATACAGTTGATTGCTACGGTTTGACAGTGTTTTTGGAGCTATGAATCTTCCTTCTCTTTGTCTTTTTATAACCAGGTTTCTTAAATACTGTAATAATAAGATTACAGTATTTACTACAGAATTTACTGCCTTCACTGTCACTGTACTTTTCCTGCTCCTGATATCAATTGATTCTAATTAATGCAACTGTGGACTTGGTTGATCTCTTTGTAAGACCCAACACGAGTAATGAACTATTCTGCTACTATTAGAGTAGAATGAACTATTCTACTACTATTAGAGTAGAATGAACTATTCTGCTACTATTAGAGTAGAATGAACTATTCTGCTACTATTAGAGTAGAATGAACTATTCTGCTACTATTAGAGTAGAATGAACTATTCTGCTACTATTAGAGTAGAATGAACTATTCTGCTACTATTAGAGTAGAATGAACTATTCTGCTACTATTAGAGTAGAATGAACTATTTAACTACTACTTATCGATCAATTCCTTCTGGAAAGAAACTTTCTGTTTCCATATTGGATTGGATGTAATGTAAGTAAATACATTACAAGATGCATGAGCTATTGAGAAGAAGTGAGAGAAGTAAACTAGTAATATACAAGAAAACAGGAGAACAGTGAAAAACAACAAGAAAGAGAAGAAAACAATATCATAAAACCATAATAATAAAAAAACCAAAACAAAATAATTAGACGAAAAAAATTGATACCAATATCAGAAATTGAAATTTTAAAAATTCTTAAGTAATCCGACAATGTAAACGTATATTCATGTATCTACATCTGTAATAGATCAAAAAGATAGATAAAGAAATAGATAAAAAGAAATGAAAGATAACAGTAATAAATGTGGTATAGAGTTAATATTAGAAGAGTAAATAGTAATTGCAACACTGAAGCATTAATAAAACAACTATTTTCTATTTTTAAAGCTTTCTATGACTTTTGTGACCTTCATCAACCGAAATGGATAACTAAATCCATTTTAAATCCATGCTACAGGGTTTATTGGGGAGTGGGATATATTGGACAATGGCGAAAATAAGTGCTATTTTTATTTGTAGGCATTTCTTAAAGTACGCTGATTATCACGCGCAGTTGATAGGAAGTGGCGTTTATCCAAACTTAATTTTTTGTTAGTTTAATATGCGTTAATTAGCAAGGAGCGTTTAATTCAGCGATGTATTTCTTAGATGGCGGTGTTTATGGGAAGACAGGGCTGGCTATCGACAAGTGATTTCGATTGTTTAGAGTTCGGGGCATGTATAGGTATATACGGAAACAGAGAACTAAAAAGATAGTGTTACTTCTAGCTGGATTGCCAGATGGTGTTCCTTCAGATTCAGCAAAGAACCTGAATATAGTAATTTTTGTGTGCTTATTTATATTATAATGTTTATCTAGGAAATGCTATTGATATCTAAAACAAGAAAAGAAAAAAAAAGATGTTTTTTTCTTGCGTTTTCTTTAGCCAATCACAAAAAGTGGCGGGATTTTTCGACCCTGTCGTTCTTTTCCGTAACAATAGAAAAAACTCTCTTTGTGTTTTATTATTCTGGGGTCTTGATCCTGTCGTGTGCCAGTGAAAAAGCTTTAAACCAAAATAAATGTGATTTTAATTGCGATATTGACGTTTTGAGCCGCAAATTGTTTATTTGGTATATTGATAAAAAGATTTATTAATATGGCTACAGTTTATTTTTAGACGTTAAAATAAGAAAAACTTATTGTTACATACATTCTGTTGTCTCATATGGACTATCCATCGTCAATGAGAAAATATTTAAAGGCTCTTGAATTCTGATTTTTAGGGCTTCTTGAGCAGATAATGTCCCTATTAAAGAAGTTTCAAAATAGCAACAACTCAGAAGTCTACTCAGATAAACAAACCCAGCTAAGTAGACTGTAAAGAACGTAAAATTCAAAAAAATATATAAATCGTTCCCCTACCGGTAATTTTAAAAGAAGACGAGGCAGAGATAAACAAAGACACCAACATTTTATCACATATTTTAGGGTCTTGAACTTATTTGTTTGGCGGAGCCTATTTGCTTGTAGGTAACTATGAAATCATGTCATTTCTCATTTCTCTATCTGTCTTTTGGGTTTACCCTGGTGCTTTTTTCAGGTTATTAGTCTCTCTAGAAAGATTTTGATTGGTTAAGTTTTGCTCTTACTATCTCAACCCAGTTCTATTTGTATTCTGTAATTTATCTGTGCCGATGATTTTCTGTTCAGTCAACGTTAAATTCATCCAGTGCCTTGTGATATGCGTTGGTCATATTGGCCTTCCTCCATGTCCTCTCTCTGGTTGCTCTCAGTATGCCAACCCAGTTTTATTTGTAATCCGTTACTTATCTGTGCCCATAATATACTGTTTATTCCAAGTCAAATTACCAGGACAATGCCGGTGGGAGATAGGTCTGAGTGTTATATGATTATCATATGGGCCTTGATGTAAGTCATTTTTGCCCGGGTAATTTTTGGTCAAGTTTTGAAAATAAAGTTAGTTTTCTATTCATCTGCATTTGGATATTAAGTAATGATTGTACAGTAATTAGTATCTTTACAAAAAGTGTTGGTACCCAGCAGGTACACTGTGCAAAAGGTGTTTTCATCCCCGGTAAGATTATTTGATAAAACTACCCTTTCACTAACATTGTACTTTTTAATTCACCCCTTTCACTGACATTTCACAAATTTATTCAATTTTTAATGATGACTCTTTTCAAGTGCAAATGTTTTCTACAAGTGTTATATGCTGTTAGCTAGATAAGTTTCTTCGAACATGTTTTGTATGAAAAAACCCTTTTATCTAAAATATTTGACCATGAGGAAAAAACACCATTCTTTTTTGAAAATCCTATATCCTAAGATTGGCACTATATTACACCCCTTTCTCAGTGAATTAAAGAACAATAATAAGTTCCACTTTTTATATAGGATTGCGCCCACCTGGTGTTGCTATAAATTGTCTGGTAACGAAATTGTTGCTCTTTCTCTCGGTTCTTCTGTTTTACAAAATATTGCTTTAAGTGTTGATGGTATCTGTGTTCAATTTATGATTTGTACAAGAACAGAAGTAACTACATTCAATACCAAGGAATTTCATCGATTTCATTTGTTAATAGAAGACACTCTAGGCGTCCAAGAAGGCAACCTCCACGTGGTGATGCCTGGATGCTGACTAGCCAGGTTTTCCTGATTGGTTGGCAAACGAATAGCCTTCGTTTCAAGCTGTTCTTCCGCCCCATGGAAGAAATCAATCTCGTTGTTCATGTGATTTCGAATCTGGTTCGTCGTCCATTTGGAGAATTTTTTTTTTGCTTCCAGCAGCTCACACACACACACACACACACAGAGAAGACACTCTATTATTTGTTGTTATCCTAGAAATTTCAGTTGTTCATGAATCCTTTGCAAGCTATACACTAATACTTGCCGTTAAATAAACGCTCTTTTAAAAGTATTTTATCCTTCTAAACTACTTTTGTTAGAAGACATGTTTTGTCGTTTCTGTGCTTGATATTCCAACCAATGTTTTTCATGTGAGTTTAGTTTTTCATAGAATAGCGATATTATTCTTTTTTTCCCTGTTTAAGAACCGTACAAGGCAGAAACCCACTAAGTGTTTGGAAGAAGAAGAGGAAGAAGAAGAAAAAGAAGATAAAAAAGATAGAAAAAAGGGGTAGGTAAGAGTTAAGGTAAAGGGAGTAAAGGAAAATTTATCTATTTTGTCATTGGATGTATTTTGCTTAGTAATCTAAACAAGCGTTTTTGATTTTCTATCACTACTGTATCTTATATTGTAATGAGAAGTCCCCATACGTTTTACATACTTCTTTTTTGTTCTTAATATTTTTAACAGTGAGGTATTTGTATGCAACCACCATTTTCTAGTTTTTTCAACGAAAAGCATGTCGAATGTTTGGTAGCCAACATCAACAACATATTGATTGCAAAGAAGAAGGAACTTAATAGAATCAGGAGAACCCAATAAACCAAACATGGCAGGAGGCAGTTCAGGGGAAAAGGAGCAGAGGCAGGCAGAAGCTGAGATGGAGAGATGTTGTAAGGGAGGACATGAGGCAAGTTGGAACGAATCCGGACGACTACAAGGAGCGCGGAAAATGGCCCAGACTGTGTCGAGCGGCCGACCCGTCCTAGCGATGGAACAAGACCGCAAGAAGAAGAAGAAGAAGATATTGGGGAGATATTGACCGACGTTTGACCTAAAGAGTATGAACTCAATCTAATCTACTTCCGTTCATTCGTACGAGTCCTCTTGAGAGAATATGTTTTAGTGATGGGAAAATTGTTTGCCGAACAAAGTTTGAAAAGTCATTCTCCATCTGGATCACTTTTGCCGATGGTATTTCCCGCAACAACTGAAGGATGAATGAAATGGAGGCTTTCCGCCGCAGGGTTGATGTTACCAATGATAAAAAGGGTGTTTTT
>RDPX01000335.1:134236-155885 GCA_003991215.1 Morbakka virulenta
AAGAGAAAGAGAGAGAGAGAGAAAGACAGAGAGAAAGAGATATACAGAGAGAGAGAGAAAGAGAGAGAGAGATAGAGACAGAGAGAGACATAGAGAGACAAAGATAGAGAGAGAGAGACAGAGAGAGACAGAGAGAGAGAGACAGGGAGACAGAGAGACAGAGACAGAGAGAGACAGAGAGACAGAGACAGAGAGAGACACAGAGAGAGAGAGAGAGACAGAGAGAGACACAGAGAGAGACAGACAGACAGAGACAGAGACAGAAAGAGAGACAAAGAGAGAGAGAGACACACACACACACAGAGACAGAGAGAAAGAGAGAGAGAGTGAGAGAGAGTGTGTGTTTGTGTGATTTATTATTTTAACTATTTTCACCTTTAACCTTTGTCAATTTATTTTATGATCAATGTGTCGAAAAATTGTAAATTAACCAAGAATGGGTGAGTGGAAGACAAAAGTGCTGAAGTCAGGTTAGTAGGCATGCTCTTTCTCTTTTTTTGAATTATTGCTCTGAATAAATAGAATATCCAACCAACTTTTCTATCGCCATCAGAAATGAAGGTAGAAAGATTACTCCAGGCATGTTATGTTGTGGTGACGTAAATCACAATGACATGCAAAACACACAGACACCCATGTTTTTCATCAACAAAGAATTGCAACTTAAACTGACCAAACTAACTCAGCAAGCCGAAAATGTTAAGAAATTGGACGTTAACAACAACAAAAAGGAAAAAGGCATACACTCGCTTAGATGCAATATCATGACGTAAATCCGTCACAAACAAAGTGACTTGTTGCTCTGTTTGATTTGCACGCAGCAGAGAAATCTTCAAAATGAAATAGAGCTGACGTCAAGAAAATTCGATGGTCATGAATTAATAGGTGAATGGTTGATTTCAAATCTTATTTTACATAGGATTCTTTGGAAAACAAAGTTAAATAATGACAAAGTATGAAACTAACTTTTTCTTCAAGGCGTGTGCATGAACAGAATCACCCCCCACCACACACACACACACACACACCCTTATTATATCTGCACAAATCACTTGGAATTCATTGACTGTTCATTTCGAGTGACAAGTAATTCGGTGTCTGGAGCTGTCCAGAACCACCCCCAACCGAGTGTTTTATTTGACAATACGAGCTGATCCAAACACAAATATTGCGAAAAGACAAAATTTGGATTGGCTGAACTCAATCATAATAAAGGGTCTTTAGAATTTTTAGACCAACTTCTTCTTCCATGGTGCCAATTTGAAAAAAGCTTAGGTGAGCCACTATTACAATGAAATGCGTCTTCATTGTTCTCGGTCTCGGAGGGGATCCCACACCTCATCCTGAAATGGTGTTGAAAGTTCTGAAGATACTTTTCTTCCTGTCTACCACGAGCGCGCTTTCCTTTGGTTCGGCCACTGAGGCAAAGGTCCTATATAGTATATATAAATATATATATATATATATATATAAAGTATAGAGAACGTTTATTGTAATGGTCAAGAAATTTTAATTGAAGTGACTGGATCAGTAATTTTTAACTAGTTTTCTTTCATACCCTGCGGTTTGTAGGACTTCGTTTACATTTTTTTCTGACACCGCTCACTTAATGGATTTTTGACAGGACTGGACAGTGAAACGAACGAGAGTAAAGACTACAGATCTTGACCTATAGATCCTTGAGGACCAAACAAGAGGGACAGATTTATTTGCCTCTGTTTGTACTCCCGTATATAACATAAAACTACGGTGAAATAAAATCACAGGGATTTTTATGGATGGCGCACCTGCCATGTTTGGCGAGCACAGTGAATTAGTGTGTCACAAGCACAACCCAATGCCACAAATTTTCAACCTCTGCAAGAAACAATGACCCCTTTTCTCGTGCACAAAAACAGTGCACAAATGAGGAGATATGCCCAAGGTGTCTCATCTCTGGCTGAGGAGTGCAAAGCGTTTCAGGGATTTTGCAGCTATTGAAAAGGAGATCACGCTTTTTCCTTCTTCTTTCCCGTGGATCCTGGTGACGCTCCACATCACCTACAGTTGAACTTCATTGAGCTGCAGTGTGACACAGAGTATCGTAGCCTGCACCAATAGCTCCCTCTTTTGAACTACAAACGGAGTAGACTTCTAGCTCTCGATAAAAGTGATAAATGCTTTCTTCTACCCTCTCAAACCTCTCACCTGTTACCTCGGCCATTCCGGCCGCCTTCCCGTTTTTACTTTCCCGATTGCTGTGTTAATTTGAGCTGAATCTGGCCTTAGTAAATCGAGGTCCCATTGGCTTTTACTCTAACAAGATATTTTCCATCTTGCTGCCTAAAGTCAGGGCAACTCCATCTGTGTGGTGCCTGGGTGATCTTCCTAAGTACAGTACTGCGTGGTCAGAAGCCAGCTTCCTTTTTTCATCTCCTGTCCTTCTTGCTTCACTGATTCCCAAATCTAACCCATACACATCGAACTCCTTCACTACCTTAGCCATCTTTCCTGTCTGATACACTGCCTCAACATTCCAGCATGGCACTCTTGTTCTCTTTTTCAGCTTCAGGGAATCCACTTTCGTGCTGCCAGCTTCCTGTGTAGGTTTGCTGTCATCCATCATCTGTCCAGTCTCTTGGCGTGCTTCTTCCCCGTCCTTCATCCATGAATTAAAATTTGATTTCTGGCGTTGGTTTTCGTGACGGGAGCTTTTCTGCGAGGAGGAGTTGTCGGCCACAAGTTCAATCCTTCTCCTTTACCCGGCGTTGGGACCGGCAGGAGACATAAGAGGCTCCAGGCGGAGTTGGTGTATTTTTTTTGTCTTGTAAAAGAGCGTGGTCACAAAATTGTCACGGGTCTGCGCCCTTATCCTCTAATAGCTGGCATTGCCGCTATTAATGTTGTATAAACTGAGCTAAATATGCAGTTATTCGAAATATTTTTTATACTTTTGCATTTTTGTATTTCAAATAAATATGCAGTATAAAATGATCACTTCGTTTCTATACTTTCTGTTATTTGCCTACCTACCACAATAATGGTACTAACAAGAACTTGATAGACACAAGTGATGACAAAAAGTGGATTCAGAAAAAGATAAATAATCTTGGATTTGTTTCAAACCGAGAAAGTATGCTTTTTTGGCTGTTGTCTGACCAAAGGATTTGAAACATGAAATAACTAATAAAAAAATTCAATTGGCTGGAAAAACTCGTTGATCCACTTCCTGCAGTCAAATAAAGGTTTGTTTTCTAGTGTCGTTCTGTATACCAAAATAACTCAAAGCTTAATATACAGGCTTAGCTCCTTCTTGTAGTTTCTTTTTTGTCCCACCTGGAGGATGGCGAATCTTTGTTGATCCAAAATGCAACTCACACAATCATTTATTTGTTGTTACAAAGTCAAATCTACCCTCTTGTCTCTTCATAAAGTAATATCAAACACGTTTCGTAGCAGCAGCATCTTTCGGGAAAGTGAAAAAAATCAAGCCCGATAAAACTTTTTCTCCATCTTTTTTTAACATTATAGCGGCAGAAACAACTGTAGGCAGCACATTCCTTACCAAGAAAGAACTTTACGCTCTTTACCATGTTTACAATTTTTAATCCGTGGCAACCCACGGTTGTTTCTTACGCGAGCATGCGACATCGAATATGTAGCTTTATTACGGAACAGGTTTATCCTCTTATTTTGTCAGAAAATTGCTTTACTCATTTTCCATAGTGAATAAACATGCCAATAACACTTTTCAGTTCTTAAGCGATGACAATTTCAACAATGATTTGAAGGTAAGGGTCAGCTTTAATGAATTGTGCGAGATTCAGTAATCCAGTAGTTTAACAACTTTGGTAGGAAATACACACTTTTTTTCACTCAATGCAAAAATGTCTCTTTTAGCAGCATCCCAAAATCCATTAAGTTGATCATGCTCTCCCTAAGCACTTCCAAAAATCGTTACACTGTCCATGGAGAGTAAAGTGTTCTTCAAAGCATGACGTGTAAAAAAGTTGTTCCTCTTTCGCTGAATACAAGCTGTATCATTGGTCACTCCAAAGCTATACGTGTTTACTGCGACAACTTTTCAAGTGCCTTAAACGCAGTGTTTGGAAGACCCTTCTTTGCCAGGGCTACTTGTCAGATTGTTGCTCATAAATCAATGGCACTTTCAATTGTATATTTTTGAGATCGAGTTCACCATTTCATCATAATTTGTAAGGAGTTAGGTATTTTCTTCAGATTGATTTCAATTATTTGTTGCTTTTGAAAACTCCGCGACCATTCAACGCTTGCTTTGTTTTCTCATTTATCACTAACATTTGAGTTATCTATATTGAATTACTAGCCTATATTGTTTTTGCGTCAGTTAATTGCTTAACCTCCTCATCGTCGATAAAATCCATCTCGTTTTTGAAATATTTCGTAGATTTGAATGGAATTGCTATGCAGTTTGCATTTAAGTGCGCAAACAACTGAAGGGGATCAATGTTCATTGCGGTCAGTGAAGCAAAGCTTGGAGGCTAAATACTCCCATAGGTAATTTTTGTGTTATTAGAATAGAGGGTGGCAAAGTAAAGTTATTTTTAGGTTCCCCATACACGGATTCCAGAGTGTAAAGGGCATCATCATAACTTTAAAATTCAGAAGTGAATTCAGATATGTTATGTTTTGTATAGTTTATAAGGAGATTGAATAAGGTTTTATATCGTTTATAAGGAGATTAGATACACCGACTTAAGATGAAGATTGTTTATTGTTCCCTTTAAATGACGATAATAATTACACAAAGTTACTGTATTTTCAATGTCTGGACGTTTGCATTTTGAGAGAGACACACACACATATACACACACACACACACACACAGAAGATACCATAGACGATCGAGTCACGTCGATTTAAATTTCTTGCGCATTACATCCGAAAAAGGATATGCCCGATGACCTTCGCTTATCGACCGAAAGGTAGGCAGAGAAAATATTTCTTCAGAGCTTCCAACACCGTTTCGGATATAGCAAGAAGCTATGGGATGCCGCCTAAGACCGAAACCAGTGGCGCCACATTTCAATGCAGTAGTGGTTTGTGTAAGCTTATTTAATGTTTACTAGCCTGACATTGCAATGCAATAATAATACGAGTTAATACAATAACAAATTGTATGCAACTGAGTTAATATTATAAACCTAGTTTAAGTTTTCCCGTTTTATAACGTCTGTTTATTAATTGAAAACAGGGAAACTACGTGCTTGCTGTGTACATTCAACACTGTTTGGAATGTCTGGAACCTCTCTTATGCAAACAACCAATTTTTGCCTGACTGATTTCAAGGTTGAAGAAAAATGATAATCGTCGCCCATGCCTCTATAAGCTAGCTATGAATAACTTGCAAGTCTTTCAACTTTTTGAAATTGAGCTCTTAACGAAGTGCTCGACATTTAGACATATTTTGTTGCCAATAATGTTAACCAAGTTAAGTCTGTTTGGATCCATTCCTCACTCAATGTTCTTCTGATGGTAGGCTGGGCAAGGTAGCTTCCAGACCCTTCTCCTTAGTGCCCGCCTGAGAAAGGCAGGTCGTTTCGAAAGATTTTTTTTTGGATTGAAAAATGGCGTTACCCTGCTGTATGAGCTCTGAGGAGCTCCAGCAGAAGCAACGATCCAAACTTATTGATAAACAATTAGCTAAGGAGAAAGTGTACTTTCGTAAAAAAGTAAAGATCCTGTTATTAGGAGCAGGAGAAAGTGGTAAAAGTACATTCTTAAAGCAAATGCGAATCATACATGGCAAGGATTATGACACAGACGCTCTTTCCGAATTTCGACCCATTATTTACAGCAATATTCTGAAAGGAATGAAAGTACTAGCTGATGCACGACGGAAACTTCGTGTTGAATGGGGAGACCCTAATAACCAAGTATATGGAGACATGATTCTTAATTTTCAATCAGTGCAAACGATAGAGACCGAATTGTTCTTGAGTTATGCCACTTGTGTTAATCACTTATGGCAGGATTCTGGCATTGAAGAAGTTTACAGAAGGCGTAATGAATTCCAATTGGTAAGTACAATCTATTGCCTTACTGTTGAAGAGGTTTTCTTGGGTGTGGTTTTTTTTCAAGGTGTTTTTATATTGATGGTAATTAAAATGGGATCAATTGGTAAAAACTGACTTCAGTTGTTCGTTACATTATTGATGGAGAAAATAAGATGATGTGGAAAGAAAGACATAGAGCAGAAAAAGAAAGAGAGTGATCTATTGAAAACAGCTGTCATTAAAAAGAAAGTTGTTTCCTTGTTGAGTTGACATTTAAAGATGACATTTTGTGAGAGATCATTGCCATTTGTTTACATCAAACGTACAACCCAATCGATGAAATCAAGGTTTTTTTTTATTTTAACGATTTCGTTTCTATTTCACTTTTGTCAGCATGTTGTTCAAAAATCTGTCAATTTAGGTCTTACTCCCGGATTATCAAGACCCATTAATGAATTTTTTATTACACAGTTTTTATTACACAGTTATCTGACCAAATGAAAATAAGATTTATATGGACAACGTCTCGATGTACTGATCATGTCACCACAGATACAAGATTCATTGGAACCAATGTCACCTTCGCAGGTTCTTAATAAATCAACTGTTCTTTTTGGTCAGAAAAAGACTGTAATCGCAGTTCCACTGAAAGATTAACTTAAATTTTTTAACATTGCTCATTTTTTAAAAAGGCTAGTTAATTGATTGAAGTGTGTTGTTGCTCAAACTAACGAAAAGAAGACATTGTTGACAAGGGGCGATCTCTTTGGTTTACAAACAGAAACATTTGAAATGTTACTCAAATAATCAAACATACAACATCTGCACAGAATGTTTAATTCACTTTCAATGTTATACAACTTTTGCATTTACAATAGATCTTAACTTGAAAACATTAAACATATTTTTCCAGTTAGTTTAATACATGAATCTCACATTTCGCTGTAATTCTGAGATCGTGTGAAAAGAGAGCAGACAAGTTGCTAAGTGATCATTATTTTTTAAATTTATTTTTATACGATTCATCATCACCATAAGGTAAGGTATGACTCATTTACTTCATTTGGAATGACTCAAATCGGGTGGTTTATGTAGCAACTGTAACTTGACGTTTTTAACTGTGTGGGTGGATTGTTGTAAGAAACAGGACCATCTCCCACCCTTGTTGCTTGCATGAAAGGAGTTAAACTTAAGGGAGCCTATGGATTTGAGGTACTTCTCATAAATTGGTTAAAGCACTTTGACATGGGTGAAATTGATTTCGTCATATTTTAGATTCAAATGTCCGAATGATCACATTGAAAAGGATGCTTACTCGTTGATTTCCTGTTAAGTTTTGAAGAAAAAAGATAAAAGGATTTCTTTTTCTTCTCTCTGACAGAAATAAGAAAACACTGCCACTCTTGATTGAGAGATACATTAGTATGTTACTATAGTAATGTGGTTTACCTGAGTTCAGCTAGTAATCAGCCCAGACTTGGCCTGTTGTCCATTCTTTTGATGCAGGGCTGACACATTTTTGTTAGATAAAACCAACTGGTCTTTTGACCAGAAGTTATCACTTAAACTTAGCTTTTGAAAACACGATTTTTTGATCGAAATGGAATAGTGGAGCTCCACCACAATAATCCATAGACACTTGCCTTGGTACAATGAGGCCATGCAAGTGCTTTTTTATTTAAACATGCTTATTGTTTACCAGGAACCTATTGAGATAGTTGACAATGCTATTCAGTTCATGCCCATTCATACTGTATTTTGATTTTTAGATGCCAGTATATTAATTATTATTTAGTTATTATTATTTTTATTATTATTATTATATTATTTTGTTATTATGACTTTTTGCATTGCTAATATTTAAGCTTACTTTGGGCCGGTTATTTTCAGTTGCTACTGGGCCACACCCAATAGTATTATGTAACAACTCTTGTTTGTTGATATCTTCTGTATCTCTAAAACCAGCACACAGGCAGTTCAACACCTTTTCTGAAAGGGTTCAATATCTGATTTAAAGTCTACAATAGATAATTCTCAAGGTTTTTTGTTACTAAGAACAGCGATAATGACCAGGATAACTATGACTGACTGTACTCCATTCCTCCAGCACTTCAAGATTTCATAGTCTGTATACACTTCTATTTTCTCTTTCTCGTTTTGGTCAGTTCTGGTGTTGACCTGCTGTGTCTATCAGAGCACATGATTTTTTCCCCTCTATTCCTTTACTTGATCATTCACTTAAGAGTCTTATCTTGTTAGTAATAATGTGTTAAGAGAATGATAAAGTAAAGGAATTCTGGGACTTTTTGATTCACACTGATTAGAACACAAGCAAACAAACATTGCCATTGTAAAGAGGGGGGGGGGGGGGAATCACTGCTTTTTTCAAAGTAAGGTATTCCATATTCTTTGCATAAGCTCCAGTTCAGCATGGCAGCCACCTTACGATGTTGGCATTTCTTATATTCTTTCAGGGCCAACTGTTTACATTTATACACTGCATGTGCAGTTGTTTTGTCTTTCACTGCACATTATTTATCTAGAAATTAATTTCAACTCTCACTGTATATTATTGATCTTGGACATCTTTTTTGTTCATGTTTTTCATTATCTGACTTGTTCCATAGTGCTTGATCTTGTGGTGCTAACAGTAGCCCTTATATTTCTTTCTTAGCTATTCTTGTCATCACACACATCACTTGTTTCCATGATAAACTTTGAATGATGGGTCTTTTCATCAAATGATTCATTGTGTATTTTTAATACGCACATCTTTCATTTTTCCTAGGTCCTCATTGTCAACAGGTTAACCCTGACAGCTGACCTTATCATCAAGTAATTTTTTTCTTATATTTTTTCACTTATCTATACTCTTTGTTTCTGTTTTGACCAGGTCTTGTACACTGAACAATCCCTTGCCACCTCCTTTTCTTTTCTATTAAGGTCTATCTGCAGTTCCTTACAGATGCATATTTTAATAGGATGTTTAGCATCTTTCTAGTTTTTCTATCAATTTCCTTCAACTCAGCTTTTGTTTGTTTGATTATTTCTGTACTGTACCTAATTATTAAAGCATCTCTAAGATTTATTGCCGAACAGTATTTACACTGATGAGGCTGGACCCAAGTCTTTAAAAATACTCTTTCTTATAGTTTCTTTCATTACCTTGCTTTTCTGGGTGTCTGGCACTTGCACTTTACAATTACATAACTTCAAGTCTTTTATAAAATAAAAAAGCAATGATTTAAGTTGACTATGTCTTTCCCTAGCTTGTATCCAATTGCCATGCTATTTAAGATTGACAGTGGTACCAAGGCCAGAGCAGACAAAATCAGCAACTGACTATCACTTTGCTTTTTCTTCACTTCACCCAACGTTTTTCCACCTGAAGTAAATTATACTTTCCATTTAGTCATTAAGTTTACTATTAGGTTCCTGATATTGTCTGATATCTTAAAAATCTACAGACATTGACAAACCTATAAATGCTACACTGTATTATATGCCTTCTTGTAATCAATGCAAACAAGGCATATATTGATGATTTATTGACATAACTATCAGTGAGCAATTTGAGGTAACTTATCATGTCTCCAGCTGTTATATGATTTTTGTGCTAGTTGTTGACACTTAGATACAACAAGTGCAATTGTTTCTTCCTCTTTTCCACATAGTCCATATTCTTTTGATACATTTTCTTTGTAAATGATGTTCTTTACAGAATTTAATCCTGCATCTTTAAACCAACTCCAATTCTTATCCTTATCCATTAAATCTTTTGTACATGTAGCTGTCTGATCATGCAGTGGTTTCTCACTCCATCTATTCTTATGCTGCTCTCTCTTTTATTGTTTCCATACTCAAGGTATTTGATTTCATTTGATCTCAATATTCCTTCCTTTTCAATCAATCATTATTTTATAGACGTTCATCACATAGCAACCAAGACTGTTCTCACATTGGTGCAGTCTCTTCAGCTTTAATTAACACCCCCCCACCCCCACCCCACCCCCACACTTTGTCTTTCCTGTCTTGTTAAATACAGTCTCTTCACATTACTTTTTGAGTGGAATGCTCCATACACATACATGGTCAGTTTCTTTCTTGTTTTTCCATAAAGTTTTTGTAGTTCATTTTTTTGGCCAATTTATCAAACTAGCACCATTCTTCAGCAATGGCATAGCCCAAGTATTTATTGCAATGATTATATTCTTTCCATTCAGTCTTGATGTAAGTATTTTTATGCTAAAATTTGTTGAAACACATTTTGGGCAAAGATACTTATCATTAAGCTTAAAAATCAGTCTCATTTCAAATTCAGAGTGATTACTTGTGTTAGGAAAAGTGCACTGGGAGTTTAAAATTACTTCCAAAATTTTTTCATGTTGGCATTTCTTTTGATAAATACATTTTGATAAATTTGGTGTAAAAGGGGCAGATAAAATGAGCAGAGATTGGTCATAGTTAAAAACCAGTGTGAATTTTCATTATATGATATGAGAAATGTACTTGAATATACTGGAAGTTGCCACCTGGGATATACTCTTAATTTTGCTGCATTTTCTTGGTGGCCACCTTGAAATTTCTTCCCTTGATGTATATGGGAATGTGTATGAGTTAGTTAACAATGTATTCCAGAAGACCATTAATGGTCTACACTGCACCCTCATTAGCCTGGATATGTTTTTTATATGTTTGCTAAAGGCACCTTGGCTAATAGCTGGATCACATTAAGTGGAATAACTATGAAGATCTTGAGCATTCCATGGTTTTCTGACTGTTCTAATAGAACTGGGGAAAAGCCCATTATCTGCTGACTTCATGCTTGTATCTTTATAGAATCTTAGAATTTGTTTCCATTTATCCATGACTTTTCTTGTTTGTGCAAAGGTACACCATCTTTACTCACTTTCAGTCAATGTTTCTCCAGTGCATTGTGCCATTCTAGCTCTTCCTCTGCCTGTCCTTTCTCCTTGTTCAAGAACACAGTGTCATTTACAACCATCTTATTGCTTGAGGTCTTCCTCCTTGCTTTATCTGTCAGGACATCCATCACTACAGCAAAGAGTACAGGACTCAGGGCTGACCCCTGACTTAATCTTACTAAGTTTGGTTGTTGATAATTTTCATAGTTTAAAAGTTCCTTCCATTTATAGGCCCATGACCATATAGAATAAACCAACCTAATATAAGGGTGTGGGAACTATTGATAAGCATATATTTTTTTCCAAAACTTTTAACAAGAAAGAATTATAACAAATGCAACAGTAGTTGAATGTTGATTTCATACTTGAAACTATGTTTCAAAGGGTCCTTTTCCTCATGATTAGGTCCAGTGGTTCTGTGTAAGGGTCTCTCCTTAGCATGGTATTGGTTGGATAAGAGGACCTTCTCAAGGTGTCTTTCTTCTTTTGTAAGGTTGTTTTGTCTGGAACTTATGCTTCTTGCTATTCCAAACAGAATCTATCGATGCTTTAAAATTTGAAGAAACAATAACAAAAAAGCTCCACACGTTGTATTTAAATGGATGTTGATAACCCTTTGTTTTAACAAACTCGAGTAAAATATTTCCAAGGATTGGTATTAAGCAACATTTTAGCTAGATCTTCGTATGAATTTTCAGAAACTACCTTTGTTTGGCAATGGAAAGAAATAGAGAAAGAAAAAAGATGAAGCCCTGGAAGGGGATTAAAGCAGATTAAAGCACAAAAACAAGACTTCTTGGATGACAAAAATCCCAACGTGCAAAAACAATGCAGAGAAAGATATGAGAAAAGCACAAAAAAGCCAACTCTTATAAACCAACTTTAAACCTGGAAACAACATGTTAGGCAGAGAAAGGAAAGACAAGCAAGTATACCAATCAAAAATCTTATTTCAAAATATTGTATTAAACTAAAAATAACCCTAGCCTCCGGTATTGTTAGGCATCAAATTTCATCTGATTGGCATTGGAATAGAAATCTGTTTGACTAGTTCATCACCTTTTTACCAAAAGTTAAAAGTGTAAAGAAAGGGTGCTAAAAATAGAGCATGGTTTAGTCTTTCTTTTCTTACCTTATCATTATGACTGACAGTGATCAGGATTGTTGTAAAAAGATGTATTAATGAAATATGATAGGGGCCTTTTCAATTTGTCCTAACTTTTCTAACTTACTTATAGTAGCAATATAATGAATATAAAAATAAAAATAATTCAGTCCTGCCTTTCAA
The DNA here is from genome assembly GCA_003991215.1 of Morbakka virulenta. NCBI lineage: Eukaryota > Metazoa > Cnidaria > Cubozoa > Carybdeida > Carukiidae > Morbakka > Morbakka virulenta. The sequence continues at coordinate 146,464 of RDPX01000335.1, forward strand.
ATTTTTTTTACAAATTATATACTCTAAATAGAGGAGCCTTGGCTTAATGGTTAGTGCAACTGCATAGTAACCAAGAGTTCCAGGTTCGATTCCCCGAGCTGTCTAGGAGAATTTGGAACTTTTCAAAGAAAAAAAAAAGCAATTGGTTGGCATCAGGAAAAGCATCCGGCCAAGAAATTCCTCACTGCCAAATCAAAGTCCCTCTGAAGGGCACCATCTGAGCCCCAATTGCTGGGGGAAAATGACGTTAAAAACTATATATATATATATATATATATATACTCTAAATAAATGGTTCTCAATCTCGAAAGGTAATTATTTTTACAGCAGCTCTAACTTCAACTTAGAAACTTTATAATCAAGATTCTGTTTACAACAATAGTAGATTTATCTCATTTAAATATTTTACATAAATAAGCATTGAATAAATGAAAAAAATCCATTTTTTCTTTTATTTCAGTTGTCTTATTGCACATCAAAAGAACTAGACAGGCCTATATCTATTCTTTTAAATGCTACATTTTAAGAAGGCTAAGTTTATTTTCACCAAGGCTTTGCACTGAAAGACAACATTTATGAAATATATCGACTACTTTTACTTAAAAAACAATCAAATATGTTATTACTGTGGTGTGTGCAGTAAGGTTGTCTTTGAACCACATTACTATGTATGCACTGTCAAAGATAAATAGATGTATTAAATCAAACACATAAATATCAAGTTAAAAAATGCTACTTATTTGGATTTTTTTTGGTGGTCATTTTCAGACATGGAAAAACTTCTCTTTTAATTCCATTGTTGATAACAGTTTACATATCTCCACTATTTTTTGAACAAGGAAGAAAGCAATGTCACTCTAAACTGATACATTCACCTTTATTACCAGTGTCTCTAAAAAGTATGAAATTTAGTTTCCTCTTTAACGAGAAGAAGTAACTTTGTTTTAAAGGGAATTCTTGTAATGCAAATGACAAACTATTAGAAGCATACAAGGGGAAGAAATCCTCCAAATCCCAGATTTTTCCCCAATTCCACAGAAATCCTATGAAAGCTCATAAACAATATCAGCATTTGATTTTTCATTGTTGTTGTTTCATTTGCAACTTTCACTTTTTGTTTTTCTCTAGATCCTGTATGACTGATCAGCCTCCTCACCTTATCTTATAAATACTTATGATAACTATGATTATGATTCATGTATTGCTGTTTATACAGAAACTCTCTTTACTTTTGTTTCATAAGAAATCTTATGTACTTGAAGTATGCTTTAATAAATCCATATGTTTTTGTAAGTATGACATTTTTTTAAAAGGTTGATAAGCTGTATAAGATCTGTTTTCCTCTGTCTTGTTGGTAAAGAGCACAGAAGAAAAGCCTGCCATTGATCCACCTCTTCTTCTGTCCTCTTTGTATTAAAAACATTACCCAAGTGACACATACAATTGACATGTGTGTAATTTGTAGTGTTTTTTTTAATTAAATACAAAAGTATCAACAATTTTAATATTTTGTTGAACTCCTTTAATGATAGCAATGTGATGATTTCTTTCATACGTGACCACCAGGAGCGGTAGAAAACTCTAAAAATATCCATCCCAAAATAGAACACTGGGCCCGAGAGATATTGTGTATCTGGGGAAACCCCAGACATGCTCACAACAGCAACATAGCAAAGAGTATTGGCACCCCAAGCAGCATTTCATAGATGGAGGGTTCTCATGTGATGGAATATCATCTTTAGCACAACCTTGTTTGCTAAAGTAAAGCTGACAGACCTTTTCACATCTCTACGTACTGGCTAGTTATTTGTTTTCCTATCTTCAATGTAACCAGGAGCCGGACTTCGCATGTCAGTGTTGATCCTTTCACAGCTTCAAATGCTTTATTACAGGTTCATAATTGGGATACCTGAATCCCCATTCACTGCAAATGGTTTGACCTGGCTGAGAAAGTGTTTTCTCAATTGTCAAGATATATGCTAATGATGACCACTGGGGCACCAGGTAGATCAGGCAATGTACATCACTGGCAGAGTTATATTGCCCATGAGGTAAAGGGCTACCTATTTCTTATTGTTATTGTTATTGTTGACTGTTCAAAGTACTGTTATTTTATGAGGTTTTTGACTCACTTAAGCAAAGCTACTGGATTTTTTTTCATGCCTGGCATACCATGGTCTTTTTTAAAGAATTATTGTGGCCTTTTAGTGGAACCATAAATTTTCAGACTAATGAAATCAGAGAGTCTTAAAAGTCAATATTGAGGGGTTTTTTCATTACCATGAAGGATATTTTCTTGGTGAAATAACCAACATAGTTGGACTTAATAGTAAGTGTGTTCTTGTGGAAGAATGCAGTGGTATTTTTTGAAATGGCCATTTAAATAAGGCAAAACCTTACACTACAAGCAAAATGTTGTCAAAGGGGCTAGAACCACTTCAAGATTTCCTTGTCTATAATCCTCTTATTTTCCCAGTCAAAGGTGTGATCTGGTGCCCAGCATTGTTAGGCTATTTCATAATTCTTGGTGTCACCTTTCTGAACAGCTCTCTTGTGTTATTTTTCTCTTTGACCCAAGAAACACTTTGATACACCAGTGTAGGAGAGAAGAGTTCTTACATTGCAGTCTGTAAACTATGTTGTTCCTCTCTTCAAGTGGGACTGGGTCCTTTGGTTTTGAGAGAATCTTCCTTAAGGTGGATGTAGTGAAGAATGAGCATTGAATGTTGTGGTGTTGGAAAGTTGGTCACAGGTGCTCACTGGTGTTCTTCACACAAGACAGACTTATACGTGCCTCTTTTCTAGGGTTCAATTTTTTGGGTGTAATTAAACTTAGTGTAGAAATTCCTCACTGCCAGAACAGAAGTCCCTTTGAAGGGCACCATCTAAACCCCAGTTACAAGAGGAAAATGACGTTTAAAAAAAGTTAAAGTTAGTGTAAATCTTTTTATGTACTTGTATTTTTTATGCTCAATCTGAATGCAAAATTCCTTGTTTTTATTAACTAAAAAATGACAACTTAAGTTTAAAAGTTCTATGTATAGTTTTGGTGTGCTATTATCCATTATTGAGCTTATTTCTGTGAAGTGTTATATGTTTTTCTATTTAGGGGGATTCAACAAAGTACTTCCTTGATAACCTTCAGCGAGTTGGAAAACCGGTAAGTGTTTGTTGCACCATCTTTTATGATAAAAATTATTGTAATTGACCCATAGTTATCTTCATGTAGTTTCTGTACACATTGCTAGTTACAATGTTACTCCCAAGCTTTGTGGTTCTGTGGTATTGATTTGATCTGTCTGGAGTCTTGTTTCTCCACAGTAATTGGTATTGGAAAGTATGATTTTTTTTTCTTGCTTTGGTAATGGCATTGTGTAATGTTGAAGCAATACTGTCTGCAGTTCTGTATGTTGGTATGGATGGGTGGATGGATGGATGTGTGTATGGACGAATGTCTGCTTTGCACGGCCAAACCACTAGATCAGTTGGGCCAAAATCTGTGACCACTATTTTGACCACTAAATTACCTCAAAACTCTGGTTTGACCTCATTCAACAGACAATTTTAGGGGGTGCAGAACATTTTTTATTTCATGAAATTTTTGAACTGCAGCCCAGCTTTGGCCAGAATCAAGCTTTTATTATTTAGGGTGAGCTTGACACCCTAAACCTTAAATTTGAGTCCTATTCCTTAATTTGATCCCCTCTCCCATGACCTTTCCCTGTGTTACAAGGTACCTTCATGATAATTTTGAGGCAGCGATTTGGCAGTGCAATCGGTACATACAAAGACACACACGCACAGAGAGGTTTGGAGAGGCTTTCATTCTCTCCCTGTCTCCCTTTTTTTCTCGTTTATTTGTGTGAATTTTTTTAGTGATAATCTTCCTTTCTGTGTTTGACAAATTTGAAGTGCCACAGAAACAGAATGTTTTTTGGGGGTGTTTCTGGGGTGTTTTGTACTTTACATGACAACCAAATATACTCAATTTTTTATATATTTTTTTAAAAACTTATATTTACTCTCTACATATTTAGGATTACCTCCCTACAAAACAAGACGCACTGCATTCTCGAAAAGCTACAAAAGGAATTCAGGAGTATGAATTTGATTATAAGGGAATTCCCTTTGTTATGGTTGATGTTGGTGGTCAGCGATCACAACGCACAAAGTGGTTTCAGTGTTTTGATGAAGTGACATCCATTCTCTTTTTGGTTTCCTCAAGTGCGTTTGATCAAGTGATTATGGAAGATCGCAAGACCAATTGCTTGATCGAGTCCTGTATGATATTTGAAACAATTGTAAACAATAAATGCTTTGCCAATGTCTCAATTATATTATTTCTTAACAAGACAGATTTGTTGAAGGAGAAAGTGAAAACGAATAGCATTAAAGACTTTTTCCCACAATTCCAAGGGGATCCACACAATCTAGAGAAAGTACAGAACTTTATTTTACAAATGTTTGATAGTCGACGTCGTGAAAGGTCGAAGGCACTTTTCCATTATTTTACGACAGCTATAGATACTGAAAATATTAAATTTGTATTCCATGCCGTGCGAGATACAATTTTGCAGGATAATTTGAAATCACTCATGCTACAGTAGTATTGTTTTAAAAAAGAAGGCTGTTTCGGTAAGAGTATTACTTATTTCGCCCCTGTTCAACTGGCTAATGGATACGACGTTTGTATGCATTGTCAGTATTTGTTTTGGAAATGAGAGAATGATAGCATCAAAATGATGCCCACGTCGACTTTTGAAATTTCTAATATTAACAACAAGCCAGACTAGCTTATTTTGAAGTAATGATGAAAGACGACTTACCTGAATACATGGATAGTATCGAAGTCATTCCAACGAAACATGGCAGGTTTAGACAGAACCTACAAGTCTGGTTTTAGCATTAAGGAAACAATCATTGAAAAAGAACACATTGCATACTGATAGCCGCATGGTATTTGTAAAAAAGTGGATTGTACCATAGAGGAGATATTAGAACATAATGATATTTTGGCAAATAGATTATTATCTTTTCCTTGGTGCCATCTCAAGCAGAAACGCAGGAAGCTTTACTGGCAGCATTTAGAATAAATTCGTTACGAAATTTTCAAAAAGCACCGTGCTTTATTTCCAGATACAAGTGACATTTAGAAGGGAGTAGTAGTAGTAGTAGTAGTAGTAGTAGTAGTAGTAGTAGTAGTAGTAGTAGTAGAAGTAGTAGTAGTAGTAGTAGTAGTAGTAATAGCAGTAGTAGTAGTAATAGTAGTAGTAGTAGTAGTAGTAGTAGTAATAATAGAAGTAGTAATAGTAATAATAATAATAATAGTAATAATAATATTATTAATAATAGCAGTAATAGTTGTTTTCTTTCTTTCTCTCTTTCTTTCTCCCTTGTCTCTTTCTCTTTCACACACACGGACATTTTTTGCTCTTACCCTAAAAGGACAGTTAATTATTTTTTGTTAGGTTTTTCCCGATGTGGTCCAGTCAGTTACAATAGCGAACTTTTGGAAAGAAAAGAGATAACCATTGTAACACGCATTGTTTGGGCTCCTAGCCTTCTGACAACATTCATTCTTTAATATAGCCCCCTCGACTGTTACATACTGGACTTAATAGACGCAACTTATTGGCGAATGCCACGTTTCTCCTCGCATTTGTCTGCTCTGGGCAGGGTATTTATCACTGTTTTACTTTAACAGCATTCTTCAACCATCTCCAAACACCCCAGGTAAACAACATCGAGAGGCTTGCTCAAGACCTCTCTGTACCGCCTTTCTGAGCCAATTCATTTATTTTGAGTGAAGCACATCTTACCATCTTTCTGGCCACATACTGTAAAGTTACGAAACTGAGCACTACCTAAAAGGAAGCTTATTTTTAACAAATTAATAAAAGTAAACGCCCCCCAAAGGAACCACAATTAAAAGATGTTTTTTTAGTTCCGATGCATAGAAGGGAAATGAGGAATACATCTGAATCACTAAAGAATTTTCACATGTAAAAAATGAGTTTATCAATTATAATTGTACAGTGAAACAATAAGATAATATCATCAGTCAGCAGCAGTCGGAAGCTTTTTCCAGCTGTTGCCGATTGTTGCTGATTGAGAAAACAAAGTCCACAATATCTGCAACGTTATGAGGACTTCAAACGACGTATCTCGGTAAATCTTCAATTTCAATAACACTGTTGCTGCTTCCATCCACAGGTAAGTCGATGCCACATTTTACAAATAGTGTAACTGTTTGTTTCAGAGTTTATGTCTTGACATTCCCCATCAATCCATTTCGTAAACAAGACTCATTGGTGAGTGACAGTGCTTGTCAAAGGTGCACTCATATTTTTGGAAACATGATTCATAAAAAGTTAACCCATTTGGATTCATACGTAATAGTTTAACTTCCGCTGCCACGCCCGACAAGACCATTTTTTATCTTTCTCTTGCAAAGCATATTAAATTTCATCAATCATTTGACCTCCATGTACATCCTACCCCAGCAAAGTACAGTCATGGCCAAAGGTTTAGGACAACCCCACATAACTTAAATTAATTCAGTCACACGTGTATTTACTAGTTATCAAACAGCTTAAGTCCTTGTATTATGTCATTATTTTATAGAAAGAAATGTTACCATCCAGAAATACTTGGTGTTTGTTATGAAAGTATTATAATTGTTATTGTTGTTGTTATTATTGTCTTTAAGATCTAAAGGTTCCTTTTGGTGAAGTTCACCATAATTTGATAACATCTGTTCTCGATCACCATCACATTCCTTTCAAAATTAAGTCTTTAATTACCAGTCCTGACACTGAATTTACAACAATATTTATCACTGATCATTTTACAACTGAAGCCATAATAGTTCGTCGTGGGCGTTTGCAAGTGCTTGTCTTGGTCCATCTTGTCCATATGTGTTTTTACACATTTTTTTAATATATCAGTGCTGAAAAATTCTACCAACTTGGTTTTTCACCTCACGATAAGAAAGACCGCATGTTCAATCCTGGACACTGGTTTCAGTTCGCAGATGACGATGCGGTCATTACACGTGGCGGCATAAAGAACCAGCTTCTTTTAAACTGTTTTAGTCGATGGTGTCAATGGGTCAACATGATCATAACTGCTGATAAATGTGCTACATTTGGTATAAAAAATTCACAAGATCAATTTCACCCCAAGCTCTTTGTTAATAACGAAACTGTGCCCCCTTTGGCCATGGGAAATGCCTTTAAGTATCTCGGACGTTACTGTGACTTTGAAATGAGCAATCAATCTCACAACTCCAAGCTGCTTCTGTCTGTTTAACAGGATGTTCTTAAACAAATTAGTTCTTTACCTTTCTATCCAAAACAAACTACTTCGATGATGAATTTGCCATCTCGACGGTTTCCTGGCACCACACTGTTTAAGGTGTCTTTGAGGAAGCCTCGACAACCTGGTATCTAAATTCTTAGCTCCCATATTTCAAAAAATTCGATTTGGTCTCGACTTCCAGCTATCTACCACAAAACTTCTACAGTGACAAACGTAACGCTCCGAAGGTTTCATCAAATGAAAATATCCGATCATTGTGGAATAACACTAGCAATGGTACTAACGTACAATGCAATATCTACAAAAACAAGAAAAGTTTTGAAAGCAGTTTAAAACACGAGCGTTTACACAGTCGTCTTGATACTCGAGGCACCATTTTCTTTTTCTGTATGATAACGCAACTTTGAAACGCAACAACGTTTGGGTTGAAGTTCAAAGTAAGCTGCCCAGAAATATTAACTTTGCTATGTGTTATTTTAATAAGAGCCTCTCAACTCGTGAAGATTTTATCCAAATGGAACCTCGGTCTATCTCACTGCTCTTTTCCCTTTGAACCAGAAACCTGTCTTCTTGTCGCCGGCTACAAAACGTACCTTCAGGAAGGTTGTTATACTTGACGACACAACTCAGCATTAGACTTTTTAGCAGGTCTCTTAAAAGGCTGTGCCATTTACGGTGATACTGTGGATTCTTTTCCCCGTGTATTATGAATAGAGATATGCCTTGCGACCTGATTTGCGCTCAGTTATTCCACAAAAACAGCCGTACATATTTGAATTGACGATGGGGTATGAAGGAAACGTGGATAAAAATGCTTATCGCAAACATGGAAAATATTGATTCGTGATTTACACTCTAGCTTTTCGAAAGTAAGCTTCGTAAAGCTTTCAATTAGGTCTTTAGGAATATTCAGTCTTGTATTACTTTCAGTGAAATGTGCAACGCTTTGAACATCGACGACAAACACGAGCGCTTTCTTTCCACCAAACTTTACAATATCATCCTTCGGACCATGTACTAGATATTCTTTCGTAGAAACCAAACATGGACGAACCCTGAACTATTGTTTTAATAATTTTGCTTGTAAAATATTTAATTTATTGAATAGACAAGCCATTGCAAACTATCGTGATTAGCGAAGTTTGTAATTGTATGTGTTTGGATGAAAAATAAGTTTCCCACTGTACCTGTAGCTAAACGCACAAGCAAATGTCACACCGCGCGTAATAAGGAAGCTAGTTTTCACCAATGGCCAGTTTCCTCTCAGTTTAATCCACATTTTCCCACTACCACCATATCAATAATTATTGCAAACCTCTTACTGTTACCAATGATGACCGGTTTTCTTTCCTTAACCTCACCACACTGAATCATACCAATTCTCAGGACTTTCTAATTGAACTTCCTCACATAGCTTCCAGTGGTCCATCTGCAACGTTATCTCTTCTCCTTTTATGCCCTTTTTTGCGCTTCTGTGGTACGCTCCCAAAAGACATGGCTTATCGTTTCTCCATTTTGACCACATAATCTACAATTGGGTGATGCTGTAGTATGTCAATATTATGCTTGACATAATTAGTTCCAATGGATTAATCCTGCGCCGCACATATTAATACTATGGTCGGAATTTTCAAATCACGCTTTCCGAACCATTTCCAGGATGCAACTTTATCATTGGTGTCTGGTTAATCTATGATAGACTGATCATATTTTTTACCTCTCCAAGTTTTCTTCCATTTTTCATTAAAAAATCTGTTAAACTGATTTTTCGACCGAGTTCTCAAGGTCTAGTATGCCTAAATCCTTAACCCCTTGCAGTAAGAGTTATCAGTTGAGTTCTTTAGGTACCATTCGAAATTATTTTTCTCACTTCTGATGGCATCGACATGACACATTTTACACTTTGATTGATATCAAGTCAACCTACATCACTTTTTAGTTGAAGTCTTCTATGCACGCTGAACAATATCCGAGTCTGTCTCTCTCTCTCTCTCTGTGTCTCTGTCTGTCTGTCTGTCTGTCTGTCTCTCTCTCTCTGTCTCTCCCTCTCTCTCTCTCTCTCTCTCTCTCTCTCTCTCTCTCTCTCTCTCCCTCCCCCCCTC
>RDPX01000335.1:161708-185239 GCA_003991215.1 Morbakka virulenta
GAGAGACAGACAGACAGAGACAGACAGACCGACCGACAGAGAGAGAGAGACAGACAGACACAGACAGACAGACACAGACAGACACACACAGAGAGACAGACAGACAAACAGACCGACAGAGAGAGAGAGAGAGAGAGGGAAAGAGAGACACAGAGACAGACACAGAGAAAGACACAGAGAAAGACACAGAGACAGACAGAAGACATAGAGAGAGAGATGGGGAAGTTAATAAAATCACTTTTCTCTGTGAGAAAAGTGATTTTATTAACTAGTAATTGATCTTTACATCCATAGGGCAGTCTTTCTGCTCTATAGGGAAAAGATTTCGTTTGTCCAAGTTACAAAAGAAGGATAATACAGAATCTCAATGATGTTTGTAAGTCACTTTTCTCCTGGCGATAGACAATGAACATCTTGAATTAAGCTCCTTTTCAGGCACCAGCAAACGAGGCAATGCAAAACCAGCAAAATTGAAACTGCAACTATATGCGACAAGTGCTGAATTCTCATGTGTAGATGAAAGGACATCAAGCCAAACATTTGAATTTTAATCACAAATTGGAGATTTGCTCATCTCGTCAGTGCTAACATCTTCCCATCTTTTTTGTAGTACATCAGTTATTTCGTGTTTTTTATCTCTCAAGCAATCACCTGCTCATATTACTACCTCATATTGAATCCCAAAACTCACGTGCATGATTTTTGCTTGGTACTTTATAAACAGGAAATGTCTTCTTGCCAATTTCGCGAGAAAATTTTTTTCATATCTCCGTAGCATTTCTGCGTTGACTTTAAATTTTGTTGTAATTCTTTCTTACTGTTAGTTTATCTCTTCCTTTTTCGTTGTGCCATCTTAGAACCTTTCTCGCCTTACCTGATCGTAATTTCCTTTCTTTTTAAACATCTGGATATGATGAGTAATAAACTGGAGAGATTAAAGGCCTTGAAAGTGTGAAGGTAAAACAACTTCTGCACATTAGTTGGACTCAAAAACGCTTCATTATATCGTCTCACTGGAAAAGTGATTGATACATACCTGTTTGAAAGTATAAGAAAGGAAAATTTGATTTAGTAGAACATGTTACACAGTGAAAGATTTTTTTGGAAATGTTTTTGTTTTGAGCTCTTTCCGGGAACAGAAATAAATAGACTGGAGACGCGTTTCTTTGATAATTTGACAGAGTTGAGGATGGCACACGTGACAAAATTAGCCCAGGAGGGGAAGTCTGGAAGAATCTCTGTGAAGGTGCCACGACTGCTCATTGACAAGTTCTCTGTAAAGTGATGATAATGTTTTAGAAAAAGGGTTGAAAACACAAGGATAACTTTTTACGTCTAAAATCTATTGAACATTTTTATTTTTACTATCTTGGGTTAACAGTTTCAGCTACCCAAAATTACTTTATAGACATTATTTATTTAAATGGTTAAAAAAAGATAATATTACAAAAGCTCACATTTATTATTGTATTTTCTTCTTATTTGTGACCCTATTTATTACTTTAAAAATTGATGCTCGACTATGAGGCCCTCGCGGTCAAGTGGTCTGATGTCCTTCTCATGTCCTTTTTTTACTTTTGATTTTCATTGAATCGAATACCATCCCAAGCCAGCTCCTTGCAGAGTTATTGTCATAATGTTACACAGTCTGCGTCATTTTGTAGATTGTATGTCGACCATATCCTTCTCACTTTACATATATCTGTTTCTTTCCATTTTTCTGTCAACGTTTGATACTCTTTTCAATTCGAAACACATTTTACTTTGACAACTGAAGCTCCTGTTCATAGAATGAACTTTAAATTTCCTTACCATTCACGTCTGCTATCTTGTAAGTAGGTGGTCTTGTATTTTGTATTTATGTAATGACAAACAGCTCTTTTGTCCAGGTTGTCGTGTATTCTTTTCTAAATTTGTTTTTCATTTTTGTAATTCTAACACAACCATCAAACCTGAATTTGGGTCCAGTTTTCTCTTGTGGCATTTTGAATAAACTTAAACAAACTTTGATCGAATTTCGAGGGTTACTTGCATCGTTGGGTGTCATTCCAATGCTTCTATGTTTAGTGCTGCTGTACTTTTCAACCATTTCAGGTAAAAGGTCTATGTACTTACCCGTTTGATTTGCGGAGACATATTATTCTTATATAAACAAATGAATATGAAATGTCATCAGCAACAGTGCTCTACCACATTAAAACGTAGGAGCTATCATATAATCAGATGTATAGTGCAATGAATAAAGACACAAAGATTGCCGTAAAAACTAGGCTTTACTGAGCTATCAATGGATGCTACATCATGAGTTTACAAAAGGGCGGTTGATACAGTGAAACCGCTGACCTAAATACAAATCACAACAGGAAGTCCANTCCTTTGTCTTTACATATGGCATTATCAAATTTGTGTTGAGGAGCTACAGCTTCTGGTTTGTTATAGGGTAGAATATAAAACTTTGTGATCTTTCCAGTTTAGTTATCAAAATGTAGTTGATTCTCCAAAGGGTTTTATGGACCCAAGTATTTATATTTTCCAAGTCTGAACCCACCTTTTGGGCTTGGAAACTTACCAATTAACGTATGAATATCTATTTCACAACCCAGCATGATTTTGTGATCTACCATTTTTACTTAATACATGATGTTGATTTTCAATTTCAGTCTGGCTTTTACATATGAGACAAAATATTTTTTAAATATGTAGTAAAAATGATAAAGTTCTGTTATGTATGGACTTCAGATTCACTCAAAGAGACAACAATGCTCTGTTCCCAAGGAGTACTCGAGGTTTGATTATTTTAAAATCAGTATCGCATTGAAAAGCACTTTTGTCTTAGATGTCTAAATTCTTTCCTCTCTCAAGAGTCTCTAACAAAACAGAGCTGTTTGAAGAAGGTTCAATTATTTCATAAAACAACTTTAATGGGGTGATGAGGGTACCGTTTATTGTGTATGCTGACTTTGAATCCTTAATTAAGCTCATAGATACATGTGGACCAAACCCTACAAAGAGCTATACAAAGAAATATCAAAAGCATACTCCATTAAGCTTTTGCTATTATATCAAGTGTTTTTATGATAATGTCTATTCGTGAACACCTATTACATACACTGCAAAAACAGAAGATGAGGATGTTGCTCAAAAATTTCTTAAGAAGATGCCAAGTCCCTCTATCGGAAGTTTGATACGACAAAAACGATGACATTTGGTAGGAAGGACACGGTTGTGTGTAAAAGTGTGTCACCAAGTGCTACCAAGTACTGAATTTGTTGTGGTAAGTTCAGTAGCGATAAAGAGTACAGAAAGGTTAGAGACCATTGTCACTTTACAGGAAAATACCGAGGAGCAGCTCACAACAAGTGTAATCTACGATACAAGAAATCAAAATTCATACATGTAGTGTTTCATAACCTAAGTGGATGTGACAGTTGTTTGTTCATAAAGAATCATAAAGGGGCAAGTGAGGAGAACATTAACTGTATTCTTAATTATAAAGATAAATAGGTAAGTCCTACACCTGCAAAAATGGCAAGGAGAAACTTGTAAAATAATAGTTTAGGTTTATTGGCAGCTTCAAGTTCATTGCATCTGGCTTGGATAAATTAGTGAGTAATCTAGATAAAAACTACTTTCACAATACTTTTAAGTTCTTTGATAACAAACAACTTAGCGTTCTCCTCAGAAAGGGGATACTCATATGATTATTCGAATTTACTCACAAGACTCAGTTAGACTTAACTACCACCTAAAAGCATTCTACTCCAAATGATCAAGACTACGAGCATGCACAAAAGGCGTGGAAAAGTTTGGAATGGATACTCTCAGGGAATATCATAACTTGTACAATCAGTCAGATATCTCGCTCCTTACTAATGTATTCGAAAACTTTCGACATGTATGTGGTAGGAGGTATGTATTACACTGGTGTCGTATTGCATAGCCCAGGTTTAGCTTGGGATGCTGCTCTGAAAATTACTGAAGTGAAACTGGAGTTGTTATCAGAAATAGACATGTTACTCTTGGTTCAGCAAAGCATCATGGAGGAATCTCAATGGAAAATAATATCTATGGGATAGCGAACAACCTGTACATGGATACGGAATTTAACAAAAATGACAAAAGAAAATACATCACTTACCTAGGTCCTAAGGATTTTTATGGATGGGCTATGAGTAAACCTCTCCCCACAAAAAGATTTCAATGAATGAGAGAAAGTGAAATAACTACACGGAGAAATCATTTATGCTTACTCGAGGTTGATATGAAATACCTAAAGGAATTGCAGTATTTGCATCATGACTACCTTCTTGCTCCAGAAAGCCATAAAGTTAATAAAGTTGACAAGCTAATCCCCAATCTCACTGACATACCAAAGTATGTGATACACTATCAGAATCTTAAACAATATGAGAGCTTGGGGTTAAATGTTACAAAGATCCATAGAGGTATCAAGTTTGAGGAAAATGCATGGGTCAAACGGTATATTAATTTAAACAGAAAGCGGAGAGCATAGACAAGCAATGTGTTTGAAAAAGACTTCTTCAAGTTCATGAACAACTCTGTCTTTGGAAAAACCATGGAGAATATCAGAAGTAGGGTAGTTAACGACGAGGCAAAAGCAAAGAAGCTACCTGCAAAACCAAACTTCAAACACTTTGATGAGAATTTAGTAGTTGTGAATATAAAACAGACAAACAGTATACCTAACCATTTGCATTCTGGATCTCAATGAAACATTAATGTACGATTTCCAATACAACTACATCAGACCAATGTATGGGTCGAAAGAAAAACTCTTATTCATCGATACAGACAGTCTAACCTATGAGATTAAAACTGAAGATTTTTACAAAGATACCTCTTATGATGTCGCTGCTAAGTTTGGTACAAGCAACTTCTCCAAGGATCACCCTTCTGGTATAGAGACTGAGCAGAACAAGTAAGTGATGAGAATATTCAAGGATGAAGCAGGTGGAGAGATCATTCAAGAGTTTGTGGGACTCAGAGAAAAGCTGTATTCATACAAAATGTTGAAGGAAAGGAGGAAGAAATGAGTAAGGTTGTGAAGAAACCTGTTGGGAGAAGAAGCGTCAAATTTTTGGATTACAAAGAATGCTTGTTCTCAGGAGAAGAACAGTTAAGGAAAACGAATGTCATCAGAATTAACAATCATGAAATGTACATAGAAGAAATAAACAAGGTTGCATTGAGTGTTAATGACGACACGAGAATGATCATGGAAGTTGGGGTACAAACAACAACATATGGCCACTACAAACTCGCGTAGCATGCAGCTCAAATTGAATAATTGTAATAAATGCAAAAATGGACAGAAATAAAGTGCTCTTTATTGTTGTTGGAAAAACTGTTTTACCAAACAAACCATTGAGCAACTGTGAATTAATCAATGCAGCACAAGAATTGAAAATACGTAATTGTAAATGGGTATTCGTACGTAACAGTCTACTAAAAAACACGAAAGAACGAGTGTGATATGCTAAACCTTGATGATACATCAAAGAGTAGAACTCGTTGGGTTGCTTGGAATAAAAACGGAGATGAAAAATATTACTTTGAAGGTTATAGGTTGCAACCACCTGTTGAGTTAGTGAAGTATCTGCTATCATCAATGCTTTATAACACTGAACCAGTCCAATAGGCAGAACAAGTGTTTTGTGGAAATCTTTTTCTGTAAGTTTCAAAAGAAACAGGAGGCGAGAATAACCTTCAAGAAATAATAAATAATCTATATTAAAAATATATGTTGTTTTTAACCCTCAAGAGATTTTACATTAAAAAAATGGCCGTTGAGAAGTTTGCAAGAAGCAAGAGTACAAATATTGATGATGTCCTAATAACCTCAATAACAACTTTTTACAAAGAGATGAAACAAATACAGCCACTGGGTCTATAAACATGGCAGGAAATACTTTTGCCAATTTAAGTGACTTCATCAATGCTCAGGATGTTGCTACTAAAAATTATGTTAACACTGCTGTTGCAAAAAATATTACTGAACCAATTTGCTCTGTCCTATGTAAATTAATATATATCAAACCATGGAGAATGTGATTACAGAATTGAAAGGAAAAATGGTAGTGAGTTTCTTGTAGGTAGTAGTAGAAGAATATCAACTTTATATGATCAAAGCCTTGCTGGACTTAACGCTTATCAGTTAAACATAAAATTACAACCATTTATATATCTTCGTAAAAATACCAAGCGTTACAATACATTGTTTAATGGCACACCGCCTTTAATAAGTGATATTGTCTTAAACCCTTCATCTAATATAAATGATATCATGAATAGATTTATAATAAATAGATAGGTTGCTTGACTTTAGTGGATTCAGTGCTTTTAGAAATGGACGGGTTGGAAATGATAGTTTTAATAAATTTGTCGCGTTCACATCAGAAATGGATTTGTTGATTTCTGATACAACAAACGATTCTGTAGTGGTCGGTAATAAATATAACGAATGAGACCCAATAGATACTTTTCAAACAAAGGTCTATGCAAACAAAATTGGTGAATAGATATGTTTTTCTATGGTTTAGAATGTAACTGAAAGATCCAATGCGAGCTCTGTTGGGTGTAAAGGTAAAAAAATAGGCAATTTCACATGGAGGGCTTCTGCTTGTTTACATAGAGTGATTATAGGAAACTTGAATCCAAGTAAAGATGATTCCCCGTCAGATGGCTGTACACAGATTTTATTGCTCTACAAAGATTTTGTGATCCGTGATGATATTATTGAAATACATCCCCAAGCGTTATATCGAACCTATAGAATTAAGCATGATCCGATTTTTGTTTAAGTTCGTGGGTTTACAAATCGGGAATTCCAAAGCAGTTGACTTACTCAGCTCGTCCAACCTGTCTGAATGTGTCTTGTTGG
Organism: Morbakka virulenta; assembly: GCA_003991215.1. Classification (NCBI taxonomy): domain Eukaryota; kingdom Metazoa; phylum Cnidaria; class Cubozoa; order Carybdeida; family Carukiidae; genus Morbakka; species Morbakka virulenta. Next base: position 168,610 of record RDPX01000335.1, read on the forward strand.
CCTGATGTTTGTTCAGAAAGAAGATGCTTTAATAATGGACCTTAATTTGGGTCACGAATTGGTCTGAAAGACTTGTGCAATTGTTGTGGATGGAAAATGGGTTTTGATCATTAATGTAAGTGGTGGGCCATTTTTGACCTTGTTGTGGTTAGGCTCTAGAAAATGTCGCAGAATCCTCATTTTTAAAATACTAACAAGATCACGATAGAGGAGAAATTTCCAGATTGCTTTAGGAAAATAATCCTGATCACAGTGTTCAAGAAAAAGAGATACATCTTATTATGTAGAAACTACCGCTGGATCAAACATAGGTGTCAAACAACGAAGCTTTATGAAAGAGTCATACAGTAACTGCTGAGATTGATGTCAACATCAGCGATGAGCAGTTTGGGGTTATGCCTCGGTAATCAACGACAGATGCAATATTTGCATTGAGACAACTGTAGGACATATTCGGGAAAGGCCATAAGACTCTATACCGCTCCTCTGTTGGCCTTTAAAAAGACGTACTACCAGGTAGCAAGAAAAGAGATGCTATGTTGCAGTAAGCAAAGCCAGTCTCAGAAAATATGCTTGGATAATGGGGGATATGAACAAGGACAGCAGAATGAGTATCAGGAGCATAGCAGGGAATAGTGATTCATTTTATTTAAAGTAGGTTTACATCAAAGCAAGGCATCGAGTCTATTGCTCCTCGCTGTTTTTATGGACTGCCTCACATAGGGCATCCGCAAGAAGGCACCGTGGAAATTGATGGTTTCTGATGATCATGTTCTGTGCAGTGAGACTAAGGAGATGGCGGAGAACAAACTGGAACAGTGGACAGATGCGTTGGAGACTAGAGAGATTGGGGTATCGAGGTCAAAGACCAAATGCCCATGCTTAATGATGTAGAGCTGGAGAATGTAAATCTTGGTTTCGAGAGTTTACCACGAGAAGCGTAGTTCAAGTACTTGGGCAGCTCAGTAACAGAATATGGAGAATCGAGCTGTGAGTTTGTGGGAGAGTGCAGGCAAGGTAGAGAAAGTGGAACACTTGAGAGTTATCCTTTGTTACAAGAAGGCTTCATTGAAAGTGAAAGGAAAGATCTGGAATATAGTTATACGATCAGTAATAACATGCTACAGAAACTCCCAATCACGAGAAAGCAACAGAGCAAACTAGAGAAAGCGGACATGAAAATGAATCGGTGTCTATGTGGCCACATCTTAAAGGACAATATCAGGAATGTCAAGATTCGGGAAGGTTTAAGAATGAGGACCTTCGGAGAAAAAGGAAGAGCTTACCAAAGAGACAATAGAGTGACAACATAAGAAAGGATATGGATGCAGTCGGAGTGAATCACGAGGCTGCACAGGATGGTACAAAGAGGAGCTCATTTGCTCAGTCAAGCGCCAGCCATGCAGAAAACTGGAGACACCAGAAGCAGAAGAGGAGAAAATGTGCCTCAGCATGGTTTCGTCAACAATGAGAAACGCTAGGTTCCAGACCCTTCTCCTTGCTGCGCGCCTTACAGAGGCATGTCGTACAGTAATATTTTTTGGATTGAAAAATGGCGCTACCTTGCTGTATGAGCTCTGAGGAGCTCCAGCAGAAGCAACGATCCAAACTTATTGATAAACAATTAGCTAAGGAGAAAGTGTACTTTCGTAAAAAAGTAAAGATCCTGTTATTAGGAGCAGGAGAAAGTGGTAAAAGTACTTTCTTAAAGCAAATGCGAATCATACATGGCAAGGATTATGACACAGACGCTCTTTCCGAATTTCGACCCATTATTTACAGCAATATTCTAAAAGGAATGAAAGTACTAGCTGATGCACGACGGAAACTTCGTGTTGAATGGGGTGACCCTAATAACCAAGTATATGGAGACATGATTCTTAATTTTCAATCAGTGCAAACGATAGAGACCGAATTGTTCTTGAGTTATGCCACTTGTGTTAATCACTTATGGCAGGATTCTGGCATTGAAGAAGTTTACAGAAGGCGTAATGAATTCCAATTGGTAAGTACAATCTATTGCCTTACTGTTGAAGAGGTTTTCTTGGGTGTGGTTTTTTTTCAAGGTGTTTTTATATTGATGGTAATTAAAATGGGATCAATTGGTAAAAACTGACTTCAGTTGTTCGTTACATTATTGATGGAGAAAATAAGATGATGTGGAAAGAAAGACATAGAGCAGAAAAAGAAAGAGAGTGATCTATTGAAAACAGCTGTCATTAAAAAGAAAGTTGTTTCCTTGTTGAGTTGACATTTAAAGATGACATTTTGTGAGAGATCATTGCCATTTGTTTACATCAAATGTACAACCCAATCGATGAAATCAGGTTTTTTTTCATTTTAACGATTTCGTTTCTATTTCACTTTTGTCAGTATGTTGTTCAAAAATATGTCAATTTGGACCTCACTTTGGCATTGTCAAGAGCATGATGGTTTTTTTTCTAACACAATTCAAAGAAATGAAGGTTGGATATGTTTGAACAACGTCCATTTTTCTTGTTTTGATACTTTTGGTACTTGGTGACTTTCATTCGAAGACACATTGGAACGAAGAGGTCACTCTACCTACCTGACAACCAATCAACTTTTGGTTTCTGTAAAAAATGAACTCCAATCGCAGTTCCACTGAAAGATTAACTTAAATTTTTTAACACTGCTCATTTTTTAAAAAGGCTAGTTAATTGATTGAAGCGTGTTGTTGCTCAAACTAACGAAAAGAAGACATTGTTGACAAGGGGCGATCTCTTCTGGTTTACAAACAGAAACATTTGAAATGTTACTCAAATAATCAAACATACAACATCTGCACAGAATGTTCAATTTACTTTTAATGTTATACAACTTTTGCATTTACAATAGATCTTAACTTGAAAATATTAAACATATTTTCCCAGTTAGTTTGATACATCAATCTTACATTTCGCTGTAATTCTGAGATCGTGTGAAAAGAGAGCAGACAAGTTGCTAAGTGATCATTATTTTTTAAATTTATTTTTATACGATTCATCATCACCATAAGGTAAGGTATGACTCATTTACTTCATGTGGAATGACTCAAATCGGGTGGTTTATGTAGCAACTGTAACTTGACGTTTTTAACTGTGAAAATCANTGTTGAAGAGGTTTTCTTGGGTGTGGTTTTTTTTCAAGGTGTTTTTATATTGATGGTAATTAAAATAGGATCAATTGGTAAAAACTGACTTCAGTTGTTCGTTACATTATTGATGGAGAAAATAAGATGATGTGGAAAGAAAGACATAGAGCAGAAAAAGAAAGAGAGTGATCTATTGAAAACAGCTGTCATTAAAAAGAAAGTTGTTTCCTTGTTGAGTTGACATTTAAAGATGACATTTTGTGAGAGATCATTGCCATTTGTTTACATCAAATGTACAACCCAATCGATGAAATCAGGTTTTTTTTCATTTTAACGATTTCGTTTCTATTTCACTTTTGTCAGTATGTTGTTCAAAAATATGTCAATTTGGACCTCACTTTGGCATTGTCAAGAGCATGATGGTTTTTTTTCTAACACAATTCAAAGAAATGAAGGTTGGATATGTTTGAACAACGTCCATTTTTCTTGTTTTGATACTTTTGGTACTTGGTGACTTTCATTCGAAGACACATTGGAACGAAGAGGTCACTCTACCTACCTGACAACCAATCAACTTTTGGTTTCTGTAAAAAATGAACTCCAATCGCAGTTCCACTGAAAGATTAACTTAAATTTTTTAACACTGCTCATTTTTTAAAAAGGCTAGTTAATTGATTGAAGCGTGTTGTTGCTCAAACTGACGAAAAGAAGACATTGTTGACAAGGGGCGATCTCTTCTGGTTTACAAACAGAAACATTTGAAATGTTACTCAAATAATCAAACATACAACATCTGCACAGAATGTTCAATTTACTTTTAATGTTATACAACTTTTGCATTTACAATAGATCTTAACTTGAAAATATTAAACATATTTTCCCAGTTAGTTTGATACATCAATCTTACATTTCGCTGTAATTCTGAGATCGTGTGAAAAGAGAGCAGACAAGTTGCTAAGTGATCATTATTTTTTAAATTTATTTTTATACGATTCATCATCACCATAAGGTAAGGTATGACTCATTTACTTCATGTGGAATGACTCAAATCGGGTGGTTTATGTAGCAACTGTAACTTGACGTTTTTAACTGTGAAAATCACATTGAACCACTTCAACAAAGTAGGGCCAATCTGTGATCCTTCACTATTTATTACCGAAATGATCAAGCCACAATTAAGTTCACCAGGTGATAGCACAAGTAGTGAAAGAAAAGCATCAAAAGAATGCTTGTTGTTCACTTTGAAGGAAATATAACAATTGTTCCAATCAATTCGTTTTGAACTGATTCACACGACTGATGATAATGATATGATGATGATGATAATGATATCTCTAGCCCAATGTATCTCTGGTTATGCTACAGTGGATTTTCTTGTTTTTTGTTTTTCTTTTCTGACTTGTTAATAAGTTAATTTTAGCCCACCTAGTAATTCTATGGTCAAGAAAAGACAACCTTTCTTATTATTTTGCATATTTTGGTCAACCTAAGCAGTTTCTTATAAATTAGAATCATTTTAAAGGATAGTTGTTGACGAGGCTTTTTTCTGATGGCTAGCCACTGTTCTTTGTAAACCCAACTCATTATTGAGCCACAAAATGTGCTTTGCATCTTGTTAGAAAATGTAATTGGAACATTTTTAACATACCAGAAATAAAAGATTGGCTCTGAAGCATATCAAACTTACTTTTGACAGCACTCTCACCTTAACTGACGTTAAAGTCATTGCAAAAGGTTAATTATCATTTTGATTCGGAATTAAGTATGGGTTTATATTCTTGTAGATAAAAATGTGTTTTTTTCCTTGACCAGTGTGAGATACTGTTCAAACAAACCTGTAACGGTATTCAGAAATAAAATATTGGCTGAAATTTTTGTGAGAGATTTCATGATATGGCCTTGTTGCCTACCGTTTTGCTAAAGGTACAAATTATTATTTAAACACTTGAAATAAAACAAATAATGGCCCTTTTTAAAATTCAGTTGCAATCTTCTACCCATGGTTGTTAGGTCAAGATCTTAAAAGTCTTTTTGGCATAATCTTACACAATTGGTGTTTTAGGATTCACTCAAAGCAAGGTATTTCATTGCAGATAGTTGCATTGTTCTTTTACAGTCTACTTTTCATCATATACCTTTTTTTTCTCACACCGTATGAGTTGGAAAACACGAAAGGATTCAATATTTTGTGAGTTGTAGTAAAAAAAAGCAACATTAGGCCTACTAAAACTGCCTAAAATGCCTGTTTTTTTTCTTTGCCCCTGTCATCATGGTAGTTAGCTCTAGCCCTACCATCTGGATGTGATGTGCCAGCAGGCTAGCAGAATAATTTTACCAACCTCAAGTGGTTTTACCATTTCACACTACTATTAACCCATTATTTCTTAAATTTTATTCATTTGTGACAATATGTTTGATATGAGTACCAAAGGTATCAGTTGGAGAAACTGCCAAGTCTATCTCTTGACACAGCTCTTTGCAGATACCAAGGATTAGGATTGTCTTGGCAGCATGAATTTTCATTACAATAATTTAAAAAAGTGTTCAGGATTTCCAGTTAGGCTTTGATGGGGTTTGCATTCATTTTTTTTTGCAAGATTACCCATTCCTTCTGAAATGATGTACACCACAGTCTTAAAAACAATACCATCACTTCCATGTTCTAACTGTAATGTTCTATTACCAACACTTTTTATGGAAAAAGCACAGGAATGTTTGCCAAACCAAAGGATTTTACAATTTTTGCCCATTTGTTACACAAATACCTTAATAGATTGGTTTAGTATTTGAAAGGATATAAATTTGGCACCTGGTCATTTTGTAATCCTTCGTTGTTATCACCTTGATGTAATTTCTTGGGGGAAAAACTGGTCATTTGTTAACTCTTTGGTAGCTGAATTTATTTAATGCTTTTAACAATTTTTAGTGGTTTCTTCAAAGAAGTGGCATTTATGACTATTAATTTTTTGTGAATATAGTAATTATATATTGTCAACATCAGGGGAGAATACCAAATACAAAGTAACCTAATCTTCTAATTTCCTTTACACAATTTTCTTGTTTGTCTTTAGCAACATGTAAATTAAACCATCATCATATTTGGTTTAACGTCCATTTTACACACTAGCATGTGTTGGACCCTTTCTTGAAATTGACTTCCAAGTTATCCTATCCCTCACCAGGTCACTGCTGACACCTTTTTGTTTGAGATCCATCCTTATCACTTCCTACCATGTTTTCTTCAGTCTTCCTCTGCCAGTGGTTCCTGTCACCTTGATTCCTCCCATATGAAACCACTCCAAAGTAAATCCACAAAGTAAAGTATATAGCATTTCTTTCTGGAACAGCTAACAGTTTTTCCAGAAACAGGAACTTCTTTCAAGCACAACCATATTCAAATCCATATGAAACAGGAATCTCCAAAAACAAAGTTGAGTCACAGATTAAACCCCAATAAATTCAACTTCTGATGACAAACTTTTTTTCAAATAAAAATCTAATTAATTATGATGATTAGACAAATTTCTATATTTTGTGGAGTATGAAATGCAATTTTACAAAATTCTTAATTGGATCACTAATTTTTCTGCCTAAAAGTGAGAGCACAATAAAAATTACACTAAATAATATACGTTAGAGCTTTTACCCCAAAAGATAATTTTGAAAATATCAAGATTATTGCTGAACATAAAATTCTACTTTCTTCAGGGTTTTTTACTTGCTTGTATACTTTTTGAGTTGACTTGATAGGGAAACCTTTATTTTTTCAGTGGCTTAAAGAAAAATATTTGGATAACAGGCAAATATGAAAATAGATAACAGTAATAAGGTGAAATCTATGAGAATGGTACTTCTTCACTTAAACAAAATTTAATGCCAATTGTATAACCTTGCAAATGGAGCATGTTATGACACATTGAAGCTAACAGCAACTAGGAAAATAACTCATAGAAAAGCATAAATACTGATCTTGCATATTGCACAACAAAGCAGTTTTTACAGATATATTTATCACATCTTAGGCAGTAGTTTACTCTTTTCACTTACATAACCTTGGAAAATTTTTGTATGCACACACCACATCTCCTAGGTGACCTACTTTCACAGAAGTAATTAATACATTATGTTTATGTGAGTAAGGCTGAAGTCAATCAAACACAACTTTGTGACCTAAACCATAATCAGGAGTTCTCTCATCTTTTTTTGTGTACATTTGAGATAATAACTAATAATAATAATAATAATAATAATATAATAATAATAATAAGATAATAACCCATTGTGAGACATTGGGGGGGGGGAGCATACTGAATAAAAGTCAGCCTACCTTTAGTTTCTGTCATTTGTATAAGTGAATGGCTGGTTAAGGTTGTTCAGGCAATGTACAGAAATGCTAAACGTTGGGTAAGGGTCAACAGTTCCTACACTGAGAGTTTTGGGGTGGGAGTTGGAGTTCATCAGGGATCTGTACTAAGTCCACTACTTTTTATATGTGTTTTGGAAGCACTGTCAAGAGAGTTTTGAAAGGGTTGCCCAGAGGAATTGCTATATGCAGATGACCTGGTTCTCTCCAATGAGACATTGGATGGTCTACTTTCTAAGTTAGAGGCTTGGAGGAAGGGTTTGGAAGGTAAAGGTTTGAGAGTTAACATGGGAAAGACAAAAGTGATGGTCAGTGGTCACAATTTAGGAAAGCCATTGGAGAAAGGAAAGTTTCCCTGTTCAGTCTGTTGGAAGGGAGTTGGAGCAACTCAGTTTATTGTGGTACTTCCAAGCACTGGGTACATAAATGGTGCAGTGGAATAAAGGGAAAACTGACAGAAAGTAACCGTTTTAGCTGCAAGAGGTGCATAGAAGGCGAGGCAACCTGTGACTTGACCTATGGAAAGTGCATTTAGAGGGTGAGGAAATTGAAGTTGTCCAGAAGTTTTGCTACCTTGGTGACACCCTTGGAGCTGAGGGAGGAGCTGGTGCAAGTGTAACAGCAAGGGTTAACAGTGGATGGAGTAGGTTCAGGGAGCTAATGCCATTGTTAACCAGCAGAGCTCTGCCATTACCTACTAAAGGTAGAGTCTACCAGGCATGTGTACGTAGCACAATGATGTATGGCAGTGAAACTTGGCCAGTGAAAGCTGAAGATGTCAGCCGCATGGAGCGGAATGACATGAGAATGATAAGATGGATGTGCAACGTAAGTCTAAAGGACAGGCTCAGTTCTAATGAACTCAGAAGGAGATTGAATCTGGACAGTATTGGCAGCTGTATGCAGAATAGGAGGCTTCGTTGGTTTGGTCATGTGGAGAGAATGGACAAGAATGCTTGGACAAGTAGATGCAGAACAATCAAGGTGACAGGAACCACTGGCAGAGGAAGATTGAAGAAAACATGGGAGAAAGTGATAAGGATGGATCTGAAAGAAAAAGGTGTCAGCAGAGACCTGGTGAAGAATAGGATAACTTGGAAGTCAATTTCAAGAAAGCGTCCAACACATGCTAGCATGTAAAACGGACGTTAAACCGAACATGATGATGATGATGATGATGATGATGATGGTGATGATTTATGCATCTACTGATAAATTCTGTGACAGAATAAAAACTGATGAAAATTCTCTATTGAGATGGCTACAGAATGTCTGCACCTTGTACAATTTGATATCTGATGTTTTCTTGATATGATCTAAAAGAATGCTCTGGTTGTTTCCAAGTGTTCCTTCACTGACTGTACAGTTCAATTCTGGGTTGCAAAACACCTTATGTATTAAAAGAAATTATTATGCTGTCACAATCATTGAGGGCTCTGTTGTAGCTGCAATTGATGTGTAAGAATGAGAACTGTCTGCAAATGAGTAAAAACTGAGCCAAGTATAGACATTAACAAGGTCAAAGCAGATGATCTTGATAAAACTATGCAAGGGATAACAAAAAAACAGAAATTACAGATCCTAACTTTATCTCTAAAGTTATGGTCAACTGGAAATGCTTCATAGTTTTTCATTGTTTTTGATTAACTACTCTAAAAAGGAGAAAAAAACTTGAAAGGAATCTGTGCCATTCCTTCGAAAAAATATGCAGAACTTCATCAAATAATGGTCTCTTCAAAGTAAAAAGTTTTTTTAGTGAAGGAATAAAATATCATGTAGAAAATCTTCTAGTTTTGTGTAGTTTTAACAAACTGTACCTGTTTCAAAGACACAATAACTTGCTTATGAAGATATTTCCTCAATTCTGCTCAGTGTGACATGAGTTTATCACTGTAGTTGCAGGTGATTTGCTAGTGGGCTTGGTACTGGGTTCACTTTGCACTTGCAAAATTTACTGGAATGTACTACTGATGGTTAATGTAAAGACAAGAAAGTCCAACAGATATTATTCATCATCGTTATCAATTCATTTTAGATCATGTCTCTAATTGAATTGGGTTTGATCTCTCCAATAATTCTATTCGATTTGGCCATATCCCATTCTGGCATGGCCCATTCTTCAGATATTTTAAGCTCTCTTATGGCCTCCTTTATGCAGTCATTACAGGTCTTTGGGGGTCTTCCACAGGGATTTCTTCCTTCCAGCTCTAGATTTTTGGCTCTGGTGTTCTCCACCTGACATGACCATACCATCTTTTCTTTGAGATCTTCTTAACATTAACAATTCTGCATCTCTCCACTACTTCCTCATTTGACACCCACTCCTCCCATTTAATTCCACTTGTGCATTTGCTTGAACAGGATAAGACTTACCAACCTGTCTCAAAAATCAGAGGTTATGTCCATAGTTTTTCTAAATATCTGTCAAGTATGGGTTGGTTTTTATTGCATATGCTCTGGTGATGTTGTTTTGGATTACTTTGCAGTTTATCAAGTCAATTTTCAAATTAGTCCTTCTTGCCAGTGTAAATAATAATCCCTTGAGTGCAAAATGAGTCCAATATGATGATTAAGGCAAGGGCTTTGATTACCTTTGATTTTATTCTCTTTCAGAGATGCATGCTAGTTTATGGCTTCAGTTAGCAAAGTCTTGAATAGCCCCCCTGGCAATATCGATGGTAGGTTGCATGAGACAATTTTACCATGGTAGACCATGCAAAGAGTTTACTAAGTAACAATCTGCCTAGAATACATCATAACTTACTCCATTTATCTTGGTAGCTGCTAATGAACTAGAAAGAAACATCCAGTGACTGTGCCAAGATGGAGCTTTACATTTTACAAGTGCTCTCTCTCTCTCTCTCTGGTTCATATAAGTATATATATATATATCATCCTCCTGCTTAGTTAAAGTTTATCAGTTCCATCTTTTTCACTTTTACATGGAGTCCGATGATTGATAGAAGCAACTTTTTCCAGCGATTGACAGAGAATTTCAGTGTTATGAATTTCATCTGCAAATAGTGCAAGACCTTGCAAAGACCTTGCAAAACATTTGTGGATTTGTTATATGAAGACACTGGACTAAGTACTACAGAAATGTGAACAGCAATGACGGATCTGGACATATGGAGACAATGAATCAGAGTGGCCCTGGCAACTCACCCGATCCAGTAAGGTAGGTGTCCTCCTCCTCCTGGTGCCTTATCTGATGTGGACGTTGGCAGTCATGGTCTTCCATCGTTCTCTGTTACTTGTTGCCCATATCAACTGGGTCTTGTTGATGTCCAATCATTTGGAAAGGCTTCCTGTGAACACGAGTCATGGTCTTTCTCTTGAACATTTATCATCCAATTTCCCTGTTATGACAATGTTCTCCATTTGACCTTTCCTCATATGTGGCCAAAAAATCTGGGCTGACTATCTGGTGGTATACATTTTTCTCTGCATTCTGGCTTTGTGCAGTAATTCATTGTTTCAGATGTGTTGGGCCTATTATATATATATATATATAAAACGTATACGTGATGAGATTCAAACTTGTTTGAATCTCATCACGTATACGTTTTTTGCTTGTCAGTTTCTTGATAAAGTCTGTTGTAGACAGACGAAAATTTGAAATAATAAATAAATATTTGATTTACTCAAGTAAATGTTGGCATACTTTCTTTAGTCATTTCCTGTGTCAAATATATATATATATATATATATATATATATATATATATATGTACATAAGGTAAAACATAAAAAAATAAGAACTATGATTGCAACTAATAGTTTCACAATAGATGGATGCTTTTTCTTTGTTATTGTCTTTTCAAATTTTAAAGCATCAAGAGAGCCTCTTTTCTAGGATTCAATTTTTTTGGTGTAATTAAACTTAGTGTAGAAATTCCTCACTGCCAGAACAGAAGTCTCTTTGAAGGGCACCATCTAAGCCCCAGTTACAAAAGGAAAATGACGTTAAAAAAAGTTGTTTTTATGAACTAAAAAATGACAACTTAAGTTTAAAAATTGTATGTAGCTATGTTTTGGTGTGCTATTATCCATTATTGAGCTTATTTCTGTGAAGTGTTATATGTTTTTCTATTTAGGGGGATTCAACAAAGTACTTCCTTGATAACCTTCAGCGAGTTGGAAAACCGGTAAGTGTTTGTTGCACCATCTTTTATGATAAAAATTATTGTAATTGACCCATAGTTATCTTCATGTAGTTTCTGTACACATTGCTAGTTACAATGTTACTCCCAAGCTCTGTGGTTCTGTGGTATTTGGTATTGATTTGATCTGTCTGGAGTCTTGTTTCTCCACAGTAATTGGTATTGGAAAGTATGATTTTATTTTTCTTGCTTTGGTAATGGCAATTTGGTTGATAGGGTCTGACCTTATACCTATTTTTTAGATGAAATCTAATTGCTTTGGTACCTTTTGACCTGCATAATAAGTAAAATGTGTGACTATACAGCTATTATTTCCCTGTTGGAACATCTGTTGAAATTCACTATTTTCTTATCCTGTACACTTGTTTTTATTTGATTTATCATTGTACTCTCATTTTCCTGTTGAAATTGACTCAGTTGCAAGCTGTGAAAAGCATCCAGACCTTCTTGATCAATTTAATTGGCAACTTGAGGTAAAATTAAATGTTCAAATAAGAGTTAATAGTTTATGTTGTGTTACAATGACTATTTCTGGATTGGTCTTGAATGCAGAGCATGTTCTTCAGACAGTTGTATTCTATCTTTAGCTGTGATTTGTGTGATATTCAAAGCTTGGGAAATAATGTTGTTAAGCAAGAATGTTTTGAATTAACATCAAAGCTTTGTTTTAAAAGGTCAACAAAGGAGATTCACTAATGATATAAAAATTGGAAAACTTTATATGCTTATTGTGCTTTCTCAAGCACCTGAAGAATACCTTAAACATGACAAGGTTACCAAAGATCAACATCCTCTGAATTTTTAGCCTTATAGCCCCCCCCCCCACCCCCCACCCCACCCCACACATTTTTAATTAACATAGACTATGTTATTTTTCAAAAATTGAACACTTTAGACAGCAAAAGGGCAAAAAGGTGGGTCTTGTTAGCCATCCTTTTTTCAAGATGAAGATTGAAATTATAACTGTACCATTAAATTTAATACAATTTTCTCAGCAACTTACTGAATATAGATGTAGATCAGGTCAAATGTTTGTTGTGATTTTTAGCAATGGTTTAACTACTCAGTTGAATTCCTAAGGTACCACAAGATACTCTTCCAAGTATTATATAAAACCATAGATATTGGTGTGTCGTTGAGTCATTCCATGGCACAGACAACACAGACACAAACCCTAAAGTGCTTAGAATCATTAGAAAGTTAACACACATGTTGGTAATATGATGATAAAGCATAAATATCTTTGGATTTAAAACCATTCCCAAATCTGTTTTCTTTTCTGTATGTTTTCAGTCAATGCCAATAGTTGTAATAGCATCACTTCATGTTTTAACAAGCTATGTGGTTGGGTAATAGCTCATTTTAATAGCATATTTATTTACTGTGTGAGGATTGGACAGATTTTCATCCTCCCAAGGCATCACATCTGCAGTCCCCTATCAATTAGAACTTCTCATCAGACTAAAACTGCATATTATAATTGGTATATATCAAGGATGGTTATACTAAATCAAAAATTAACCTAAATCTTGGTTGTTATATTTTTTATTAAGGTCTCTTGTTGAAATACAAAATATATATTTTTTCTACCTTCTGTATGTTTGATACGTATACCAAGGATTGCAAAAATGCAGAATGTGATGGAGTTTGGCAGGGTTATGTAGGAAAAAACTAAGGTTTAAATACAAAGATATAAAAAGACATTTGGCTGTCCGTCCAATGAAACCTTATACATTAAACATTGTAGAACAAAAAATGTTCTCTACAAAGGTTAATAAAGAAGAGAAGTACTCAGAAGCCAAAGAATTCCATAACCTAGCTATCCAAGGAAAGGTATTAAATTAATAGAAAGGTTTATTGCAACTAAGGGCAACAACTGAATAAGTATGACAGGGTTGAAAGAAACATATCACACAAAGATGCAACAAACTGAGATGGTACCAGCAAGAAGAACCACATTTAGTTGACAAGAGACAGGTTGAAAAGTAGCAGCAAGATTTGGACCTATCAGGTTTTAAACATGTCTCTGAGCTTGATGAACAACAGCAACATGAGATGAAGAGAGAGAACACCTTCCCAGATATGAGAACAGTACTCAATGTAAGAAAGGATGATAGATATATAGAGATACAAAGTGGCCTCAAGCATAAAACACTCTTGAGCACAATACAAAGAGCTGCCAATTTTAGTTGACTTATTAATAAACTGAAGGAAAGAAACCAAAGGAAAATATGGAGGGAATGACAAACTGAGCTTCCCCATTGATGAATGTACATGAAGACAGGAAGGGACCTCATCAAGATTAATATCAATGATTTTCCTTGAATATTGGAGGGAGATAAGGAGTTGGATTTCTACTGAATAACATCCATTGTACTTTTACGTCATTGAAAGAAACCAATGACTTTCCTCTCAATTACCCAACTCATCATCCACACATTTCAGTTCTTCCTGCTGAATTGTCTCGTTGCCAATCTCAGGGTACAAAGTTGTGTCATTAATATAGATGTTGATGAAGTAAATGAAGTTACCAGGAGCATCATTGATGTAAAGAGCAAAAAGAGTTGAGCCAGGAATGTAACCTTGACAATTGTCATCATTAATTGAATACTCGTCAGATTTAATTACAACCAGTGTAAAAGATTTTCCATTTTGAGAGAAAGGACTGGATGAAACCAGAGATCCTTTTATTAATACCATAATCAGAAAGCTTAGGAAGCCAGACCAATGGTTGTGCTACAGAGTCGGTCTCTCTTAGTAGCATGGGGACATTCAATGTGCTACTTTCTTTATGAGTGACAACCACAATTATGAAGATACATGGCAGACTGAGAAAACTATGGGGTGAATTTGTAAGGAATAGCATTCAATAGTGCAACTGCCCATTATCAATTTCATGTAAAAACTGCTTGGAAACAAGAAAGAAAATTGAGTCAGTTGTTGCTTATGGATGATATTTTGTTTTCAATGTGTTTATCAGGAAGTAAAATAATACATAATTTTACTGATAGGGGGTTGTGCACTTCTTATTAGGAAGAATTTGGTAAAGAATGACCCATAAATGATCTGAGCAAAAGCCAGTATTTAATCTGTAATTTTTTGCACTCCACCGTCAAACATCACTGTGTTTTGTATGCCTTCTCACTACTTCTCGGCTGCCCTTTACTTTCCTACCTGGTCCTATGTCTCTCTTTCCCTCTGCCCATTATCCTATGTTATTTGTTACTCTATCTTCCTCCTGTCTCTTACCCTACCATGCTCCTGCACCTTACCTTATATTGCCTTCTGCTTACCTTTCATTTCCCACTGGCCCATATCTTACCTTCCCCTGGGCCATATCTTTCCTTGTTGTTATGTCTTACCTCTCCTTATTAATATTATTATTATTATTATTATTATTATTATTATTTATTTTTATTATTATTATTATTATGGTAAATATTTATACAGGAAAACTATGTCAGTGCTAAAATACTGTTATCATATAGGTCCTTTAAAAAAAAATTGCCCATATCCATGCCCTTCATTCTAGCTTACCCTCTTGGGCCATACTTTGCCTTGAACTGTAACCCTTACCTTGTCTCCCCTGATCCCTATAGCCCCCATTGACTCAATGTCTTTACTACCTCTTTTAACTCCACCCATCTAGGCTTTTGTTGGCCCAAGTTCCTATATTGTGACCTTTTTTATTCACATTTTTTAATTGAAGCTACCTTTACTTAATCAGAGATAGACTTTCTTTATCTAGTTGTATTTTTGTTTCACAGCATCAAATGTAAATGAATCAAGGCATCCTCATTCCTTTTAATTTGTCGTGGTAACTTCCCTCTTTGGGTTTGTCAAAGTTTCATAGAAAATAAATGAGATTTGTTTTTGTTGTATTTTTGGGGGCTTTTTGTATTTAATGTGATGATCAGATGTTCTGATTTTTTTTTCCATTTGTCTTAACTCCACATATGTTTAGGATTACCTCCCTACAAAACAAGACGTACTGCATTCACGAAAAGCTACAAAAGGAATTTACGAGTATGAATTTGATTACAAGGGAATTCCCTTTGTTATGGTTGATGTTGGTGGTCAGCGATCACAACGCACAAAGTGGTTTCAGTGTTTTGATGAAGTGACATCCATTCTCTTTTTGGTTTCCTCAAGTGCGTTTGATCAAGTGATTATGGAAGATCGCAAGACCAATTGCTTGATCGAGTCCTGTATGATATTTGAAACAATTGTGAACAATAAGTGCTTTGCCAATGTCTCAATTATATTATTTCTTAACAAGACAGATTTGTTGAAGGAGAAAGTGAAAACGAATAGCATTAAAGACTTTTTCCCACAATTCCAAGGGGATCCACACAATCTAGAGAAAGTACAGAACTTTATTTTACAAATGTTTGATAGTCGACGTCGTGAAAGGTCGAAGGCACTTTTCCATCATTTTACGACAGCCATAGATACTGAAAATATTAAATTTGTATTCCATGCCGTGCGAGATACAATTTTGCAGGATAATTTGAAATCACTCATGCTACAGTAGTATTGTTTTAAAAAAGAAGGCTGTTTCGGTAAGAGTATTACTTATTTCGCCCCTGTTCAACTGGCTAATGGATACGACATTTGTATGCATTGCCAGTATTTGTTTTGGAAATGAGAGAATGATAGCATCAAAATGATGCCCACGTCGACTTTTGAAATTTCTAATATTAACAACAAGCCAGACTAGCTTATTTTGAAGTAATGATGAAAGACGACTTACCTGAATACATGGATAGTATCGAAGTCATTCCAACGAAACATGGCAGGTTTAGACAGAACCTACAAGTCTGGTTTTAGCATTAAGGAAACAATCATTGAAAAAGAACACATTGCATACTGATAGCCGAATGGTATTTGTAAAAAAGTGGATTGTACCATAGAGGAGATATTAGAACATAATGATATTTTGGCAAATAGATTATTATCTTTTCCTTGGTGCCATCTCAAGCAGAAACGCAGGAAGCTTTACTGGCAGCAT
>RDPX01000335.1:248330-259431 GCA_003991215.1 Morbakka virulenta
GGAATGGCAAAAGTTGCATTTGAAAAGCTTGGGAGCATACTGAAAAATAACAAAGTTTCAATTTCTACCAAAATCAGAATGTTAAATTGCTACGTGCTATCCATTCCCACTTATGGCTGTGAATGCTGGACAATCCCAAAAAGGATGGAAAAACAAATTAAGGCAGCAGAGATGTGGTTTCTCAGAAGAATTTTGAAAATATCTTGGACAGAGAGAGTAACAAATGACGAGGTGCTGCGAAGAGCAGGAATGAAGCGTTCTCTTTTGAGAACAATAAGAAAGAGACAATTGGAGCTGGAAAACTTCTGCATAACAGGCAAGATCAATGGAAAAAGAAGCAGAGGTAGACAGAGATTGACGTACATAGCAAGCATCAGTAATTGGACGAACAAGACAGCCCAGGAGCTACTCAAGGCCACCAAAGACCGGAAGGTGTGGAAGTCCATGATCGTCGACGTCCTCGCGGGATATGACGCCTAATGATGAATTAGTAAATATTGTGAACAGCTAATTATTTTAATATATAACTATCAAGTTAACATGAGATACAGAAAAACAACAAAGGGCTTTCTCGTTATTCTTTTTCCAATATTATTCTTGAAATATGTACTATATATTGTATTTTGATACATTACTTCCTTCATATTCCAAAATTGTTTTTTCAATCCATTTTTCTTTTTAAAAAACAAAGATTCTCAACAGGAAAAAGACAGAACTAGATGAAATCAAAACATTTTATTGTCAAAAGATAAGCGAGCTTGAAGTTCTAAATAAAAAGCTGGAGAAACAAGGTATGCTTTGACGTTGAGTTTTTACATTTATAAGCTAATCATTATACATTTATAAGCCAGTAACCGATTAAGAACTGATATTTGGAGACCTTACAGTTTTAGTGTAAAGTACTGTTTAAAGCAGCTTTTTATTGTGAAATTCATTGTTTTTATTTCTGCCTTTCTATGTCGTATGTTTGTTAGCACTGGGCGTTGGTTTTGTTCAATACTACAAAACACCACTCATATATTTATGTAAACAGGTATATTTTTTTGTATTGATTTTACACTGTTGCTTGCTTATCACGAACTCTAAGAAACATGAAGTAACAACATTAAAAGACCTCATAAATTTTTCAGGGGTATACCTCTATCTATGTGTATGTAGAATAATGATAGATAAATAGACCAATAAATAGAAAAGGAATATATATATGTATATATATCATTGAATAATGCCAAAGACAGTGCTCGATACAAAGATTCGTAGAGCCAAGTTATATATATATATATTTGGAAGTAAAATACGTTTTCAAGTACATAACTGTCAGTTTCACGCCGACAGTAATATATATATATATGAATAAGAGATACAAGACTACTTACAAATATAGAGAAGAAGATTGATGAAAAAATGGATTCTCTCCCAATTCACACTTAATCAGATGGTCTGGGGGAGTTGAACATTTCCACAATAACTGTTTGTGAATTGCAAAAGATTTTGACTTCCAGATGTAGATAAAGAAATCTTTTGGCCACAGATCTCCAACGTATTTTTATTTTCAAATAAAAATCCCTTTGAGCATTAGCGATCCCGCAATTCAAGAAAGAAAGCTTGAAGAGAAAAATGAGGAAGAAAGAGAAGAAAAAAAAGAAGAGTAGGAGTAAGAGCTCTAGCTTATACCATTACCATTGAAAATGTATAGATTCAGATCAGTTATCATTTAGTGTGATTGAATTAGTAAAGGCTTTTATGTTCTGTTTAGTATTCTGGTATCTAGCAGCAATATGTAATTGAAGAGATATCCTCATTTTTTGTTTGACGTTGAAATAGTTTTTTACCCTTTATATTTTGTTGTCAGTAAATCATATGAAAAGGGACATTAGTTTACTGAAAAAGAGGAGTGGGAATGAAGCAGAGGAATTAAAACAAACGATACAGCAGAACATCATCAATGCTCATCACGAAAAGGAAAAAGAGGTACGTTGATATGGGTTTGTCTTGCAACCTTTCCATATGGCTTTAGGTTTTGTTTAAAAAGATCGTTCTATTTGAATCTTGTTGGTTTTCGGAGATACTCCTTTTTGTGACGTTAAGAGCCAGAATAATTGAGATTTATTTCAAAACGATTGAAACCAAAACTGAGTTTTGAAGGCAACCTAATATAAATTTTGATTGTTCACATAAGGCAATCGAAGACCGCATAAGAAACGTCTTTTTGTCTACCAAGCAGAAGGGATGATATCAGAATATAAATAGCCTCATGTTATTTATTTGAAAAAACATTGTTCTGTCAATAACTTTCAAGTGTTTAATCGATTTATTTTTAATGTATGCTATGTTTATATGTAAGCGCTGTCTTAGAGTTCAATTTTGGCAAAAGTCAATTGGTTGGATGTAAAAGGCAAAAGTTTTTATCAATAATTTAAATGTATCGCAGATTTTTGTCTTCATTTCCGGCCAATCTCAAATAGTAACCTTAAGTGACCAATGCATAAAATGATCTTACACTATTTTTATGCACGAAATAAAATATGTGTGTTTACAAGATCTTCTGGGATGAAAATTGAGATAAAGTACCGAAATCAAGAATATACGATTGAGTATGTACGTAGTGTTAGTGTTAGGTGTAAGCAGGATTAGTATTGTTAAGAAGAATGTTAATTTGGACCAATCATATTAACGTTAGCAAGTAAACGAAGCTAACAAGAACAAGAACAGCATTTAAATACTGTAACTGTAATTCTTACATTTAGTACTTGCTACAACTGTAATTCTTACATTTAATACTTGCTACAACTAATTCTTACATTTAATACTTGCTACAACTGTAATACTTGCATTTAATACTTGCTACAACTAATACTTACATTTAATACTTGCTACAACTGTAATTCTTACATTTAATACTTGCTACAACTAATCCTTACATTTAATACTTGCTACAACTGTAATTCTTACATTTAATACTTGCTACAACTGTAATACTTACATTTAATACTTGCTACAATTGTAATTCTTACATTTAATACTTGCTACAACTGTAATTTTTACATTTAATACTTGCTACAACTGTAATTCTTACATTTAATACTTGCTACAACTGTAATTCTTACATTTAATACTTGCTACAACTGTAATTCTTACATTTAATACTTGCTACAACTGTAATTCTTACATTTAATACTTGCTACAACTGTAATTCTTACATTTAATACTTGCTACAACTGTAATTCTTACATTTAATACTTGCTACAACTGTAATTCTTACATTTAATACTTGCTACAACTGTAATTCTTACATTTAATACTTGCTACAACTGTAATTCTTACATTTAATACTTGCTACAACTGTAATTCTTACATTTAATACTTGCTACAACTGTAATTCTTACATTTAATACTTGCTACAACTGTAATTCTTACATTTAATACTTGCTACAACTGTAATTCTTACATTTAATACTTGCTACAACTGTAATTCTTACATTTAATACTTGCTACAACTGTAATTCTTACATTTAATACTTGCTACAACTGTAATTCTTACATTTAATACTTGCTACAACTGTAATTCTTACATTTAATACTTGCTACAACTGTAATTCTTACATTTAATACTTGCTACAACTGTAATTCTTACATTTAATACTTGCTACAACTGTAATTCTTACATTTAATACTTGCTACAACTGTAATTCTTACATTTAATACTTGCTACAACTGTAATTCTTACATTTAATACTTGCTACAACTGTAATTCTTACATTTAATACTTGCTACAACTGTAATTCTTACATTTAATACTTGCTACAACTGTAATTCTTACATTTAATACTTGCTACAACTGTAATTCTTACATTTAATACTTGCTACAACTGTAATTCTTACATTTAATACTTGCTACAACTGTAATTCTTACATTTAATACTTGCTACAACTGTAATTCTTACATTTAATACTTGCTACAACTGTAATTCTTACATTTAATACTTGCTACAACTGTAATTCTTACATTTAATACTTGCTACAACTGTAATTCTTACATTTAATACTTGCTACAACTGTAATTCTTACATTTAATACTTGCTACAACTGTAATTCTTACATTTAATACTTGCTACAACTGTAATTCTTACATTTAATACTTGCTACAACTGTAATTCTTACATTTAATACTTGCTACAACTGTAATTCTTACATTTAATACTTGCTACAACTGTAATTCTTACATTTAATACTTGCTACAACTGTAATTCTTACATTTAATACTTGCTACAACTGTAATTCTTACATTTAATACTTGCTACAACTGTAATTCTTACATTTAATACTTGCTACAACTGTAATTCTTACATTTAATACTTGCTACAACTGTAATTCTTACATTTAATACTTGCTACAACTGTAATTCTTACATTTAATACTTGCTACAACTGTAATTCTTACATTTAATACTTGCTACAACTGTAATTCTTACATTTAATACTTGCTACAACTGTAATTCTTACATTTAATACTTGCTACAACTGTAATTCTTACATTTAATACTTGCTACAACTGTAATTCTTACATTTAATACTTGCTACAACTGTAATTCTTACATTTAATACTTGCTACAACTGTAATTCTTACATTTAATACTTGCTACAACTGTAATTCTTACATTTAATACTTGCTACAACTGTAATTCTTACATTTAATACTTGCTACAACTGTAATTCTTACATTTAATACTTGCTACAACTGTAATTCTTACATTTAATACTTGCTACAACTGTAATTCTTACATTTAATACTTGCTACAACTGTAATTCTTACATTTAATACTTGCTACAACTGTAATTCTTACATTTAATACTTGCTACAACTGTAATTCTTACATTTAATACTTGCTACAACTGTAATTCTTACATTTAATACTTGCTACAACTGTAATTCTTACATTTAATACTTGCTACAACTGTAATTCTTACATTTAATACTTGCTACAACTGTAATTCTTACATTTAATACTTGCTACAACTGTAATTCTTACATTTAATACTTGCTACAACTGTAATTCTTACATTTAATACTTGCTACAACTGTAATTCTTACATTTAATACTTGCTACAACTGTAATTCTTACATTTAATACTTGCTACAACTGTAATTCTTACATTTAATACTTGCTACAACTGTAATTCTTACATTTAATACTTGCTACAACTGTAATTCTTACATTTAATACTTGCTACAACTGTAATTCTTACATTTAATACTTGCTACAGCTTTAATACTTACAGTTGTAACAGATAAGATAATTTTTTTATTTTTTGTTGTTGTTTTGGCACATTTTCCTGCCTGCTGAGTACCCACCGCTCTGGTTGTGCTTTGATTTGTTTAGGTACATGATGCCATCTCTGCCTTTGAACATGAAAAATATGAACTACAAAAACGCCTTGCAAAACAAACCCAAGAACAAAGTCAAGAATTTGATAAAAGAATGAAGCAAAGAGAGGATGAATGGACAAGTCGCTGTGCGTCTTTGGTATGTTTTTAGATATTTAATATGAAATTTTATCCGAAATTTCATTCCTTTGACAATTTTGCTTTATATTTTACTTGAATTAATGAACTAAATTGACTTTAAAAAATACGGAAAGCAAACAAAGAAATCCTACCCAGTGACATTCGAGTTCACACACACACACACACACACACACACACACACACACACACACACACACACAGAGTTAAATTTTTTCCCAAGCCCTAAACTCTTTGGCGCGACTCAAATTATGGTCGGGTAGTGTGTGTGTGAACTCGAATGTCACTGGGTAGGAAATTATGGTCGTATAGTGTTTTGGACGACAATATGTGCGTGTTTCCATTTTTATGTAAGCCCCTACAGTAAAATATCAAGTAATTAAAGTATCGCTGCCACAACAAATTTGAATTCATGCCTCGGTTACAGGGACGTTGTGATCAAGTAGGTCTATTCTGCTTCTGAGGTCTTATCAATTTCTTTGATAAACTTTGAGAACTGCGATAGTGAACAACAAGTATCACAGTGGTACATTGGCCTGCTCGTCATCCTATTATTTGCAGAACAGAGACCAGGGTTCGAGTTGTTGCCGTAATTCATGTACCCCAACCCCTGGGGATGACGATGTCTTGGTCTACCAAAATGGTAATCTATTGTTTGGGCCATCTTCACCTCGTCTGCGATTACCTCTCATTCTCTCTGCATTATATCAAAATCAAAACCAAGACTAAGCTCCCTTTTGGTTTAATAACATGGCTTAAAACACTACGAAGAGAAATCAGTAGGAAACAAAAGAATGTTGATAATATTAGGATGGTAATGATCTGTTCGAAGTGTTATTATTCATTGTAACAAAACATCGAGGGGCATAGAGACTTTTAATCGTAATACCCTTTCCATATTAAAGTGTTACTAAAGCAAATAGTAAAGATAACATATTTGTTCATTTTTAAATGATTATTTGTGCTTGATGGGCCAACACAAACTAACACATTGTCAAGACTTTGTAAAGCTGTGTAGTATTGCATTGTGTTGCAATTCATAAGGTGACGAGTATAACCCAGAGTTAGGTGCACCCTGAAACAGTCAAAATAAGATAGGTCATTATCATTTTTATTGTAGTCGTATTTATTTACTTCCATTGTGACACATGGCAGTGTTGCTTTTACTATTTGTTGTTGTTTGTTGTAGAACAATACCATACAGACCTTGGAAACAAAAAATAAACAAGTTTCAAAAGATTTGGAATCATCAGAGAGAGCAGTTACAAGACTGTCTGACGAAAAAGTATTTGAAAGAGTTTATTACTAAGGATATTCATTAATCTACTTAGTATTGGTCATGTTTTATATTTAGGTTTTCGTGACGCCAAAGTCGATTAGAGACTTTGAATTATAAACTTTTGGTTTGTTGTAATTTTCGACCAATCCCCATGAATTGTTTTCGGAAATAAAATATTCTCTGTTACATAGTGTTATGTAATGTTATGCAGAATGAAGTGTTGAGATCAAGTGTGTGTGTGTGTGTGTGTGTTTGTATACCCTGCATGAGATGCCACAGTCCTAGACCTGTTTTGTGTGTCTCTTGGACAAGAGGAAATTTCATAGTCCTATCTCCCCGCTAGGTTATCCGGGTTCTTCTTCCATGAGGGACTCGGTACCGAGTAGACAAGGCTCTAGCCTTGGGTAATGCGCCACACGATGGGATTACCGAGGGTATCCCAAGACTACTGTCTGCACTTCGGAGCCGTTGACTAGCTGGTCAGTTTAAGAAGACGTATAAAGTTAGAAGAAGGAAAGAAAGCTCTGCCAAATCCCTGTTCTCCTTACAGCGAGTTTAGTGGAAAGCCAATCAGCTGCTTCCGGAAATCACCAAGGATGACAAAAACCGCATGTAGCATAGAGAGTATCAAATTTTAAGTTGTCATGATATATACTGCTAATGTTATTATTGTAGTTAATTATAATTTGGTGTAATGCTTGGTACTTGTTCTCGTCGTTGTTGCTTGTTGTTGTATTATGTATTATTATTATTATTATTATTATTATTGTTGTTTTATGGTCTGATTGTCATAGCATGCTGTCATTGTTACCACTGATATTCTTAGTTGTACACTTGTTTTTATTTTTATCTCCTTTTATGTAACAGCGTTCTTGTAATGCAATTGCACTAGATTCCAATCTTGTTAGCTAGTACTTATCATGACTATCCATAGTACTTATTTATTAAGAAAAAAGTGTGAGTTTTTCCAAGAATACCATAGCAGAAAACATTTGAAAACATAATCACCAGCACTAGTGTCTGACGCTGTACTTCAGTGAGAAGATTGAAACGTCGAAGTCTTTTATTGTCTTAATGGGGAGATTTTGTAAAGGACAGTCTTTGTTTTTGGTGAAACTCCCTCGACAACTTAATACTTCAAAGTGAATTGTTAATTTTTATTCTTTGATTAATTTGTTGATAAAGCCAAATTCTTCGCACGGCTTTTTTGTAGCTAATTCTATTCTCTACTATAGTGGCCTTACCTTACCGGACTTTCCACAACCTACAGAAAATTCAGATCACTCAAGCCATTTGGTTTGCCGGTTAAAATTCTGTTTGTATTACGATATTTTCCATGTGGTCACAGTGTCAAGGTTTTGCTGTATATTCGATCTTCCAGTGGTTAGTTCATTAGTGCTGGTGTTCCTCGGGGCTCTCTGTCAACCTTGAATTTTTAAATTATTTATATCCAATCTGCCTGATCATATCCTTTCAGACATAGATATTTGCCAACGACACTACCGAAAGTTCTTTTCTGGATATGTCATATTAGTTCGAGTATAGTAGGAATAGTTGGAATGGTGAT
The DNA here is from genome assembly GCA_003991215.1 of Morbakka virulenta. Lineage (NCBI taxonomy): Eukaryota > Metazoa > Cnidaria > Cubozoa > Carybdeida > Carukiidae > Morbakka > Morbakka virulenta. The sequence continues at coordinate 256,700 of RDPX01000335.1, forward strand.
CTTCTCATTCTGGTCACGCCTGGTCACTACTGGTCACAGAAAAGCAAGTTTCTTTCTATTAACCGCAACAGGAATCCCGTTTTTTATCATTCGCCATGAATAACACTCAACTTCATGGCCTTTTTTCTCTGGGTTGAAAATTCTATGTCAAAGCTATTGTCAAGTCATCTTTTATAAGATTTCCTCTCTATCCAGCATAAAAGTGCCACTCTCAAGGGAGTATTTTGTAACAATGTTAAATCTATAAAATAAACAAGGACAGAATATTGTTCGCATATTTGGCCAGGTGCTCCTACCTCCCATATGAATCTTCAGAACTTTATTCAACGTCGAATCTTCTACTTAATTAGCCCCGATCTTTCTAAAATCCTGGAAACCCTTTCACATTGGGCTGCTGTGTTATCTATTCTTTTTCCAGAATTGTGTTCATGGTCGATGCAGCTAGAAGCTTTCTTCTCGTGTAACCCTTTTTGAAAAGTGTTATAATGCTACTATTTCTTTAAAGAAGCTTCACCCTTTCTCAGTCGAAACTCTTAAGTCTGAGACATCTACTTATGCCACGAATTTCATTCCTCACAATGCTGCAATTCACCCATAATTCTTCTCCTTTCTTTTGATTTCTGGTGACTATCCTCTTAATTGGAATTAAAGTTCTTAGTAACAGATATTTAACCACTTAACCTATCTGTCTTATCTATGACTTCGTATCTGTGGTTCCTAAATTTTCAAAGGCCTTAGTCTTGTTTCAACACATTTAGTTAAAAATCACGAGTTCCCAATCCCCCAAAACAAACTACGTTTGTAGAGGGGGCTTTTCCTAGATCTTGTTAATAATTAAACCATAGAAAATGCCTAATGGAGAATTCATTTTTTAATAGTTTAATTCTGAAAGTAAGAATTCGAGGAAAAAAGAGCAGCTGTGTACTACCCGCTTTCAAATCATTTTGGGCTTGCTTTTTCTACCACAAATGGATCCAGTGGGAACATATCAGTCATCTGCTTTGAAAGGTCCAGTGAAAAAAGTTGACACACTTAGATTACTTTCATTTCTCAGTTTCCACTGTGAAGTGCAAAGATACTGAAGAGCAAATAGTTGAACCTTGAAAGATGTTCACTGGGTGTGCTTATCTTCGAGAAAACCCAAGTAATTTCTCTTTTGTCAGGGGCACAAATTATGGTGCGAAAAGTTGCAGAGAAGGGATGGAGACAATGTTGGAAAGAGAGTGATTGAAATGAAGATGCTATGCTCAATTGGGAAGGAAAGACAAGAAATTATGGCTCTCGATTACAGGAAAACATGGGAAAAATATAAGTTTAGAGAAAAGACAGTCAGGATATCAATATCCCATGGAGAAAAGAAATTCGATTTGGTTACCCTTGACAACAAGGAGAAGCCGAAAAAAGAAACTTTGATAAAGTTTGATCAGAACTATTAATGACTTCAAATGAAACCTTGATATCACAGGCTAACCTTGTTGCATAAAATCTCCTCTCTGAACAAAACAGATACTCACTGCCCATCAGTTTTATAGGTCAGATTAGAGGCAAAGCAATTGAGCAAAAGTATCTGTTCGGGACAACAAGGACGCTAAACAAAGATCTTAAACAGAAGGGCTTTAAGACCCTAGCTTCTGTGTTTGTTTTTTGTGAAATGGGAATATTAAATGCCTCATCTGCTGTTTTCAGGTGATTTTGTTTGTTATAATACAGATACTGATAACAGAGTCGTCTGCAAAAAATGGGAGTGGAAACGAAAATGGATATATTAGTTAAAATTGTTGTAGAAGAACAGCTGCTGTCTTGATGAAGGCTTTCGATTCTTTGTCATATAGTGCTTTTGATGGAGAATCTCGAAGCTTCTTTGTTGAAACGTAAGATAATTCACATTGCTCGAAAAGTTGCACAATGTGAAATAGATTTTTTTTGTTCAGCAAAGCACATTTTGTTTACTTTTGTGAAAATGTGATGTTTTCATTTTAGTCAGATCTGCAAAAGAAGATCAAAGGATTGAAACAAGAGGTTGAAAAGCTGACAACTTTGTAAGTGTTTTACTTCTAAAGTTATAGTTTAAACAAGGTTTAAGTTACCTTTATTGAGTTTTTGTATTTGTATTTGTACATGGAAATTAGTTACATCAACATCGTGCAAACAAATGTCATTTGATATGTATCTTTAAACAGTAAAGCATTTCCCTGCTATTTAAACTGAAGTTAGGGTGTTGGAAAAAAACCCTGAAAGCAAATAGAGAAGACTTGACAGCCGACGCTCTGTGGGCTTTACACATCATTTAAAGTCATTTTATTATAAACATTTGTGACTTCGATAAGAAAGGTTAAAGTTTAACTCAATGCACTATTCATTGTGTCGGAAATCACTCTGTTATTCCATACAGCTACCTCATCATCTATCTATCTATCTATCTATCTATCTATCTATCTATCTATCTATCTATCTATCTATCTATCTATCTATCTATCTATCTATGTATCTATGTATGTATGTATCTATCTATGTATCTATGTATGTATGTATGTATGTATGTATGTATGTATGTATGTATGTATGTATGTATGTATGTATGTATGTATCTATTTATCTATGTATGTATGTATCTATGTATGTATGTATGTATGTATGTATGTATGTATGTATGTATCTATGTATGTATGTATGTATGTATCTATCTATGTATCTATCTATGTATCTTTCTATCTATCTATCTATCTACCTAT
>RDPX01000335.1:261857-273127 GCA_003991215.1 Morbakka virulenta
TATCTATCTATCGGTCTACCTCTCTATCTATAGATATATCTATAGCTCTATTCATCTTTCCCTCCTGCTGTAGATATACGAACGACATATAGTGATTGTAACACTGTTTTCTGATTATGCAGTATTTTATGTTGGGCTCTTTCAAACTTTTTGTTTTATTTACAAAGGAACCGAAACTGTCAAGTAGAGAATCGCAAACGTGTTAGTGAATACGATGATCAGGTTAACTCTTTGAAAAAGAAATCTGAGAGTGCTTTGGAAACCATGAAAAAAGAGCATTCGTTATCAGCGAAGCAGGTATTTTATATCTTGATCAATGCCATACTTTACTGCTGAAGTAATATAACTTCTGAAATCCACAATATTTTTTAAGTTGACAAATTACTTCAGAATGCATTTTTGGAATTTTTGTATTTGTTTTTGATTTTGAAATTCAAGAGAAGTTAATCAGAATAAACATGGAAATAGCAACTGAAGATTTTTGTTGATATTCATCAAAATAGCTGATGAAGTGAAACTGACAACAACCTTTGAGACAAGGTAAAGAAATGGCAGTTCCTTCTTTGAAATTCATGCTAGAACTGTTTTGTCAAAAAGAGCTTTTGGTGGGAAAAAAGAAATATTTATCAGAGGTTTAAAACTGCGCACATCGATTAAGGTCCTGTATAGTAGATGTAATAAAATATTTTTGTTTGAAAAATAAGATTTCGTACCTTTAAATTAAGAACCTCTATAATGTAATAAAGAGAACATTTGCCAAACTGGACAAACTCCTTAGAAGCAACAGAATGACAATCAAAACTCAAGTAAGATTACTGCACTGCTATGTTTACTCTTCTCGACAGATCTGAGAGTTGGTCTTGGTACAAAATATGGGCAAGTAGAATGGAAGCTGCTGGTATGTGGTTTCTATGTTAAGAATAGCATGATCCTAAGCAATAATCAATGTAGAAGTGAAACAGAAGGAGTAAGAGAGTAAGAGAAAACATTCTTCAACTAATCAGAAATCAGTAACGTGGTTTTGTTGGACGTGTTATCAGGAAGGAAGATTAGCAGCTTCACATCTTCAAAAATTAAATGCAAGAACAAATAGAAGAAGAGAAAAGCTAACATTTCGAAATTACCTGTCGTGCTGAACAGGGACAACATTACGCCTTATTATACAATGGAAAGAACAGGATGCATTGGAAGACCATGATCACCTACGTTTTGAGAAAAAGCACTTAGAGACACTCCGATGAAAACTGACCCTTGCCCTTTTTCAAACTTTTGAGAGAATGTCGATGGAACCGTTTGCCAAACTAGGATTATATGGTAAAAATAAACGCTCTGCAATTACTGATGTGCTGTCTGTCGTTTTCTCTCTCTCTTTCATGCTGTGTGGCTGAATTTTTTATACCAAATTTGTTGAGCTAAGAACTGTAACTATGTGCGGTTTATCCATTGGCTCATAACGTTAAGACAATATACAAGGTAGGCTGGAAGGAGGGTGTAGTGGTGGAGTCTTCCCCATCTTTACACACATTAGGAGATCAATAGAGAGATGGATGCCAGTCTTCATTCCCTGTTTCCCTTTTTTGTAATAGACGTTTAAGTGATGTATGTTTTCACCCATGTGAATGAATGTAAATATTTTATTACACATCCATGCCTAAACACATACATATATTCTTATCTACATACCTACCTACCTGTATATATATATACGTATAAAAGATATTTATGTACATACATAAATACATACACACATGGTGATCATTTCCGTCTCCTTGAGTTCTATGTGTGTGTGTGATGTGTGTGTGTGTGTGATGTGTGTGTCTCTGTCTCTGTCTCTCTCTGTGTCTCTCTCTGTGTGTCTCTCTCTGTCTCCCTCTGTGTGTCTCTGTGTGTGTGTGTGTGTGTCTCTCTCTCTCCCCTTCCCCTCTCCCCCCCCCCCCCCCCCCCCCCCCCNTGAAGTAATATAACTTCTGAAATCCACAATATTTTTTAAGTTGACAAATTACTTCAGAATGCATTTTTGGAATTTTTGTATTTGTTTTTGATTTTGAAATTCAAGAGAAGTTAATCAGAATAAACATGGAAATAGCAACTGAAGATTTTTGTTGATATTCATCAAAATAGCTGATGAAGTGAAACTGACAACAACCTTTGAGACAAGGTAAAGAAATGGCAGTTCCTTCTTTGAAATTCATGCTAGAACTGTTTTGTCAAAAAGAGCTTTTGGTGGGAAAAAAGAAATATTTATCAGAGGTTTAAAACTGCGCACATCGATTAAGGTCCTGTATAGTAGATGTAATAAAATATTTTTGTTTGAAAAATAAGATTTCGTACCTTTAAATTAAGAACCTCTATAATGTAATAAAGAGAACATTTGCCAAACTGGACAAACTCCTTAGAAGCAACAGAATGACAATCAAAACTCAAGTAAGATTACTGCACTGCTATGTTTACTCTTCTCGACAGATCTGAGAGTTGGTCTTGGTACAAAATATGGGCAAGTAGAATGGAAGCTGCTGGTATGTGGTTTCTATGTTAAGAATAGCATGATCCTAAGCAATAATCAATGTAGAAGTGAAACAGAAGGAGTAAGAGAGTAAGAGAAAACATTCTTCAACTAATCAGAAATCAGTAACGTGGTTTTGTTGGACGTGTTATCAGGAAGGAAGATTAGCAGCTTCACATCTTCAAAAATTAAATGCAAGAACAAATAGAAGAAGAGAAAAGCTAACATTTCGAAATTACCTGTCGTGCTGAACAGGGACAACATTACGCCTTATTATACAATGGAAAGAACAGGATGCATTGGAAGACCATGATCACCTACGTTTTGAGAAAAAGCACTTAGAGACACTCCGATGAAAACTGACCCTTGCCCTTTTTCAAACTTTTGAGAGAATGTCGATGGAACCGTTTGCCAAACTAGGATTATATGGTAAAAATAAACGCTCTGCAATTACTGATGTGCTGTCTGTCGTTTTCTCTCTCTCTTTCATGCTGTGTGGCTGAATTTTTTATACCAAATTTGTTGAGCTAAGAACTGTAACTATGTGCGGTTTATCCATTGGCTCATAACGTTAAGACAATATACAAGGTAGGCTGGAAGGAGGGTGTAGTGGTGGAGTCTTCCCCATCTTTACACACATTAGGAGATCAATAGAGAGATGGATGCCAGTCTTCATTCCCTGTTTCCCTTTTTTGTAATAGACGTTTAAGTGATGTATATTTTCACCCATGTGAATGAATGTAAATATTTTATTGCACATCCATGCCTAAACACATTCATATATTCTTATCTACATACCTACCTACCTGTATATATATATATATATATATATATATACGTATAAAAGTAGATATTTATGTACATACATAAATACATACACACATGGTGACCATTTCCGTCTCCTTGAGTTATATGTGTGTGTGTGTGTGTGTGTGTGTGATGTGTGTGTCTCTCTCTGTGTGTCTCTCTCTGTCTCTCTCTCTCTATCTGTGTGTGTGTGTCTCTCTCTCTCTCTCTCTCTCTCTCTCTCCCCCCCTCTCTCTCTCTTCCCCTCTCTCTCCCTCACTCCATCTCGTCGTCGACAGAAGGACTCGCTCACAAGTGTTCATTTCCAGGTCCCTGTGTCATGGTTTAAGGCCATCAACTAAATCTTAGTGAAGCTTCCATTTCATGTTAATGTGAATCAACTTTCTTTCTTCGAAAGCCTACTACCATTCTGATAGTAGCTTCCACCACTCCGGTTAGCACAAAGGCCCTGTAAACGCAGATCTTTGTCTTGTTTTTTGATAACGCAGTCAGGCCACACTGTCTTCTCTAACTCTCCAAAAGCTAAAGCGGCATTCTGATTTCTTCTGTGGAATTCAGTATTAAGGGAGCCATTCCTTGACAAAGTAATACCGAGTTCAACACAAAGGAAGAGTGGAGGAGTAGGGGATTCACTATTAAGTCAGAAACTTACTACTGAAAGAATAAGCCTCAAAATCAGCTGGCATTGATACTATCCCAGCCAAAATTGTGAGATTCTGCACATGAAATGCTGCCCCAATTATGTTTTTGATAAATAAATATTTTCAAACTGCTACATTTCCTAACAGTGAAAAACTTGTAAAAGTCTCACCTCTCTTAATTCGGTGATCACAGCAACATCGATAATTGCCGTCCCATTTCTATTTTGAACATATTATCCAAAACAATAGAACGAGCTGCTTATGAGCTGCTTTAATCAACTTATGAATTACCTTGAACATAATAACTTATTGTCGACTCAGCAGTTTGGTTTTCGACGTAAAAAGTCAACAAGTACCGCTGTCACTATACTCAACGACAGTATTCGTTACAATATGGATCGATGATTGGCGACAGGTTGTCTTTACCTGGACTTAAAAAAGGCGTTCGATACCGTGAACTATGCCTGCCTTTTGCAAAAGCTGCCGTATTATGGTGTTGCTGGAAAAGAGGCATAGTGGAAATCAAACTACTTTTTCCAGAGAAAACAGGTGGTGATGTTTGAAGGTCAGAAAGGAAGAAAGTTTGTTATCCTTAGAAATATTTTATGTACTGTTTATTTTGACAAGTATTTTTGGTCAACATGAACTGGTATGTGAACGACGAATCTATACTTGATTTTTGATATCCAATGTACTGTACCCAAATGGTACTTGTACCTGTGTTCCATTGTTTTAAGTTTTTGGGACCTTTCGTTATTTTCAGACGTACATGTTGTTAAGCCTATGGTTTTAGATGTAAAATTTACGTAATTTTTGTAAGTTCAATCTCAAACTAAATTGTTTTATTGTTCTAATTCAAATCGACTGATTTTTGTTCTTCTATAATCTAATTTCATCCGTTTTTTATTTTGTTCAATTTTCTGTTATTACAAGTCTCTCGTTGATAACAGTAGCTATACATATATATATTAAATATTTTTACTGCTGTTAAATAACCTGTTTAAATATCAAAAAATAAATAAATAAGTTGTAGCTGGGACCCTCAGTCGCGAAATTCTTCCTGATTGCATTTGCAGTTGCCAATTCATTTTTTGTTATTGATTTGACGTATGTTGTTGTTATTCATAGGCAATAAACATTATGAAAATAAGATGGAATGGTGATAGGAATGTTTCCCGAAATATATTTTTCGTATTTGATAGAACATAATGTCATATTTTGATTTCTTGAAAGATGTAAACATTCATATTTATTCATCATACCTTCATACATAGATAAGTACAGCCATCCATTTGTATGCATATGCATTCAAGTACACAAACTTTCTTACAGGTATACATGGTGACATTCATACTGCATACATAGATATATATTTAACCATCAAACATGCAAGTTAATAAGTATCTTCCTAGGCTCAAAGCACTACCACAACGATCCTCTGTACCTTAAAAGAGGAAACCGAAGTACTTCGCGAAGAAAATGTAGTTTTATCGGTCCAATTATTTGTATTTCTCACCACTAATATTTTCCAAATTCATTTTACAGAGTAGTACTAATATGTTCTTGCGATGATTTATTGTCAGGCTGCTGATACGATTTCAGATCTTGAGAACCAAATTAATAACCATAAACAGGCCTTACAAGAAAAAGAATATCAAAGAAAAAAGGAACTGCGGGTAATATTCGGAATAATATTTTCTATAATCTTACCTTAATTGTTTTTATACGAATCTGTTTTTGTTGAAAGGAATTTTCAATCCTATTCTTATATACGTACATATATAAAGAGAAGGGTTTGGAATTATTCTTGCTTGAATTTCGTATTTTAATGTTTACAGTCGCCTTTTGGCCTAAGGAAAGGGAGAAATCACAATTTTTGAAAGTGTAGAAAAGAAGAGCTTCAAAATGTGGTTATTTGGACAATACACTTTGATGAATAAAGAATAAATCCTTTACATCTGTGCAACAATGGCCTTGCCACACACACAAAATTAATTGTTACAGTCAAATTTAATCTAGAGAATTGATATTTAGTGCTGGTTCCTGCAAGGGGACAGCTTTTCGCCAGTTGGCTTTTGTATCTCGGAAAAACCAGTATGTTTACTATTACAACAAAGTAAAGGCTACGGGATGGGTCTGCCTGGCAGTAGAGACATCAGCTGAACACATAGCCTGTTTGTAGATGACCTAAAACAGTAGAAGGAAGATCAGGAAACTCTTAAGGACGTAAACGCAATTATTGTACAAGAGACAGCATACGTAATGAATGTGCGCAAGTTCAATAATGGAGAATTGAAGGAGCTAGCCAAGAAATTAGACTCAGAGTTGCCTGGTTTACTCGACAATTAACTGGATTAAAGCCGCTTGGAGGAGAGAAATGTTGAAGGAGGAGAGTGCAATTGTGACCTAAGCAATAAAGACAATGGGAGGTATTGGAATAAGAATCAGGAAGGCAAAATATTGATTGAAGGGGAAGTAATTCATATAGGGTGGAAGTCAGCCTGGAAGAAGTTGAAAAGCAAGTCGAAGAAGGGTATTAAAGCTAGAAGAATCGAGAGCTATGATATTATGCGAAAGAAGATAAAAGAAGAGTTTATAAAGACCGAAATAGGAATGATATTTGTGGTTATCCCAGAACCTCAACCTGAGAAAGACAGCGGCTATAATGACTATGATGGAGCAGATGGTTGAAACTAGATTTTGGAAACAAATAAGAGAACTAGTGGAGGATGGGAGATGTAGAGTATGTTTACAGCATAGTCAAACAGTGGAATACCTAGTAGCCGGATGTCAGAAACTGGCTAATAGTGAATACATATCCAGACACAACTGAGAGTTAATGATTCTGGCGGTAGCACGGGGAAAGGAGTACAATTTAATTCGCTAGGATGTTTGGTATGTACAGCGATGGGACAGAGGAACTACTTTTGAAAATGACAGGGCAGAACTAGTGTAGGACTTTGGATTCCACCAGCGCAAGATGACGTCCTCGAGGCGACAGGATTTGCTCCTTTAAAGTGAGGAAGAGAGAAATATATTGATATACAATATGGCATGCCCAGAGCAACAGATTATTGAGGCGACGAAAATGGAAAAATTAAACAAGTATAGACAATTGCTGTTCAAAACAAGAGAGAGAGGCATCACGGTTACAATATTATTATGATCCCAGTGATAAACGGCGCACTAGAAGGTTGAATGAAAAAGCTGAGGATTGTTCTTGAAGAGATTTAAAAATCCTGAAGTTTCAAGCGAAATGTGAAAGACACTTCGTAGAGTCATTTCTGGGCTTGCACAACGTCAGGAAAATGACTAATTTATGGATTTTTGTGTTTTTTGTTAGCTATCAAAATTTGGGTATTTAAATTTTATTTGGCTAATTGTATGTATTTAATTAGTTAGGAGCCGTGGCTTAGTGGTTAGTGCAACTGCATAATAACCAGGAGTTCCAGGTTCGATTCCCCGAGCTGTCGAGGAGAATTTGGAACATTACAAAGAAAAAAGGGATTGGTTGGCGTCAGGAAGGGCATCCGGCCAAGAAATTCCTTACTGCCAAATCAAAGTCCCTCTCAAGGGCACCGTCTGAGTCCCAATTGCTGGGGGAAAATGACGTTAAAACTAAAAAAAAATGTATTTAATTATCTATTGAAAAGAATATAATATTATTACTATTATTCATGTTTTGTACCAAAAATCGTTTGATAAGCATTGCTAGTCAGAATAATAGATTTACACTTAGAGATACACTTTGTAATTTTGATTTAGTTCTAATTAGCCAATGGGTCGAAGGTGCATCTCAACTAAAGCAATATAAGCAAAAAATGACACTAACGATAGTGTTTTTTTTAAAGACTGATATTTCTCCTCATTATTGAGCTTAAATGCATGACATGTGTATAACAAATACATGGTATGAACAACATCGAAGAAGAAAGTGGACTTGGAAGAACCCAGATGGGTTTACTCACAATCAAATTGATTATATTCTTATTAAAAATCGATTTAGAAATTGTGTTAAAACAGTTAAAACGTGCCCTGGAGCTGATTGCTATTCTGATCACAACCTTGTAGTGGCAAATATTTAAAAAAAACTGAAGAATATTAGAACATTCCCCCAAACCGCGAACTTTAATCTTGCAGCATTAAAATGTAATGAGACAGTAAAACAACAATATACCATTGCGGTTTCAAATAGATTTCAAGCACTAGAATCACTAAATAACATCGAAGAGAAATGGACCAAATTCAAAGAAGCCATTAATGATTCAGCAAAAGAATGGCTACAAACAAAACATAAAACAGGCACATCAGAAATGGATGACGGATGAAATCCTTGACATGATGGATAAACGAAGGAAAAATAAGCATAATAAAGAAATATATGATAACCTGAATAAAGAAATCATGATGAAATGCTAAGAAGCAAAACAGAAATGGCTGGATGCAGAATGTCAGAGCATTGAACGAGCGAGGTTTTATGTCCAGAACTGATGTACAAAAGAGTGTCACAACTCAGCAATAAAAAGAGACGCACCAACACAGGAAGCATTACATCAAAGGAAGGGAAGATTATTATGGATAAAGACAAAATCTTGGAAAGATGGTCGGAGTATATTGGGGACCTATATGATGATAATAGGCCGAAATAGATAGAAATAGAGGTCCATGATGAAGAAAAGCTACCTGTACTCGAAGATGAAACGGGACATGCAATGAAGAAAATGGAAGAAGGAAAAGCTATATAGCTATAAAATACGATATAGCTATAAAAATGATAAAAGCACTAGATGATATAGGCATGACGACCCTTACTAAATTACTAAATGAATTCTACGACAAGGGTAAATTACCAGATGAATTAACAAACTCGATATTCATTACATTACCAAAGAAACCAGCAACTCTGGAATGTAATCAATACAGAACAATTGGTCTCATGAGTCATGTAACGAAACTACTCCTCAGAATTGTTCTGGCTCGAATAAGGAATAAGATCAAACTAGAAATGTCAAGAGAACAGTTTAGCTTTGTGGAAGGCAAAGGAGCAACAAATGCTATATACGTGTTAAGAAATTTAGTTGAAAGAAGTCTAGAAAAACAGAAAGACGTATTCATATGTTTTATTGATTACACAAAAGCATTTGACCGAGTGAGGCACTCAAAGCTAATGGAAATGTTACAAGAACTAGACGTTGATAAACAAGACCTAAAAATTCAGTTACTGTGTGAGATAATAGAACGTTTTGAAGCAGCCTAACATGGGGTTTATTATTGCATATTTTAGTGCATTTGCGTTCATTTTAATGCATTAATGCATGCTTTTTGTGCATAAAATCTATTTCTTACTCTTGAAACACTTCTTTGTTTTCACATATAATTATTTCTAATGTAATGTCTTTTTTACTTCATAAGGAATTAGATACAAATAGCAAGCAGGAGTTGCTAAGGATTGAAGTTCTATATGAGAAAAAGGTATTTTTGTAGATATCTAGTGATTTGATAGCTGTATGTGTTAAGTTATTGGACATTACATAAACGGAAACTTTGGCGGAGTTTGGTAGGCTACGCCTCGTCATCCTGGTTTTTTCCTGGGCATAAAACTACACTATATCCTTAATGTGTAATGCTAATATTAATAATTAATGACAATTTACAATTATGTCTATTTATATCAGATTTATTCAGAATCTTACAAACTGACGCCTGAGCTTTGAATTGGCGCATGCGCATAACTACACAGGCCCATTAGATTTGTCGCGTGAGTATCAATCAGTTTTGCTGCACTTGTGTTTTTTTCTCTTTCTTTTCAATTAAGTGAGAGTATCACACACACTTAACAAAGCTTACAACCTAATAACCAAAAAGGCGTTTTCTAGTTGTTTTTTAGTGCGCTATGGGAAATAAAAACATGTATACTGAAAGTTAACATTCTTTGTATATTTAATATACATATTTTATAGTAATATTTATGTATTATATCCAGAGGAATCTATTTTCTTTTGACCATTTTGAACATCAAAAATTCTCTTTAGACTCGAACCTTACAGCGAGAGAAAGAAGATTTTGAATCAGAAAGCCAAAACAGAATTCAAAAACTCAATAGCTCGTTAAGGTTGGTAGTGTTACTTTTCTCTTTTTCTACAAAGTATTTTTTTGTTCCGGGGTTGGTGACTTTGGTAATTTGATATTTACTTTGATCTAAAAGAGTTCGATCAAAGTAAGTATCAAAGTAACTCAAAGTTAAGAGTTAGTTTTACATCTTTGACGCTAACCAAAGTAACTCAAAGCCACTTCAGTGTAGAGCTTGACTTTTTAGACTTTTTGTTGTGGCGTTTTTTTAACTTTTTTTATCGCTTACCCCTCACCTTTGCAAATTCTTTGCCCAAAATCATATAACAACTCGTTCGTCTACCGCATCTTTTGAATAAAGAAATTTGGTGCGGTACTTCTAGGAGCGTAAGCGAGGCTCGAACCGGAACCTCGCATGGTAAGTTGTTGATCTTCTACTCAACAACTACTGCATTAATTGAATAAAACCAAAATGCCTCATTGAGTCTCAATAACGAAATGCCTAAGTCCTGCTGGTTTGATAAGTACAAGATTTTTTATTGGGAAGGCCACGTTTCCAATATTAAACATCTTAATGTACGGCTGTTGTCAACGGCCATTGGCGAAGAAGAAAGGAGGCTTACATGCGACAGCTTTAGAACTAACTAAAATGATAACATATGAACAATCATCATCATAATAACGATTATGAGAATGATAATAATGTAATTGAAATGGTAATAAGGAAAAAACTAAAAATTGTCATTCCAAAAGGTATTCGTATTGAGAAAGGCAAACCTGATCAGGAACGCATACACCTAAAAGTGAGGGATTTAATCCAATGGAAGACGACTAATAGTAAAAATGTAATAATAATTCATTGATTAAATAATAATAATAATAATAATAATAATAATAAATTAATAATAGTAATATTTATAATAAATTAAAAAATGAAGAAGTAGGACGGATGTAAAGTGGATGCCATTCTTGTGCCAGTGATTGTGATGCTCTTTGGAAAAATAGGTATGAAGTTACATATGCAAATAATCAAAATTTAGAAAACCGCTTTGCCGGGCACGACTTAAAAAGAGATTTTTTGACAATAGTGAAAGATCAGCGTAACCCTTGTGTATGTTGTTGGTACTCGCTTGTGTAAAAAAATCCTGCTAAACAACACCATTTTTCTTTGTTGACTCTGATTTTTTTAAACAGTAATAACGCTACTACTACTACTACTACTACTACTACTACTACTACTACTACTACTA
>RDPX01000335.1:377086-427261 GCA_003991215.1 Morbakka virulenta
AAGATGGTTATAGAAAAGAATAGAGAAAGAAATAGGGACATCTTCCTATGCTTCATTGATTACTCTAAAGCTTTTGATATGGTTTCGCATGACAGGCTATGGACAAACATGAAACAAATCGGTATCCCTGTACATATCATCCAACTGCTGATGGGATTGTACGAAAACCAGAAAGCAAAGGTGCGCACGACCTATGGAGATTCTGAATGGTTCCCAATCGAAAAGGGGGTACGACAAGGATGCGTAATCTCCCCACACCTATTCAACATATATTCAGAGTGCATTATGAGAGAAGCACTAGAAGGATATGAAGGCAGTGTGAAAGTAGGGGGCAGGACTATCTCCAACCTCAGATATGCTGATGATGTAGTTTTGATAGGAAGCACAATGGAGGAGCTACAAGAACTGGTAGATAGAGTAAAAGAAGCCTCAGAAAATGCTGGACTATCACTAAATGCAAAGAAGACAAAAGTGCTGAAAATCATGAGCCAAAACACCAGGAATGAACACAGCATTTTTGTAAATGGACAACCACTGGAAAATGTCAATCAAATGACCTACTTGGGAGCACTCTTCACCAATGACTACAATGACACCCCAGAGATAAGAAAGCGCATTGCTGTAGCCAAAAATGCAACATCAGCTCTCACAACGGTCTGGAGAGATAGATCGATATCCAAGAAGACGAAAAAGAGACTGCTGAATACACTAGTCTTCCCCATCGCAACCTATGGTAGTGAAACGTGGATTCTGAAGAAAAGCGACAGGATAAGACTCAGAAATTTTGAGATGTGGTGTTACAGGAGAGCCTTGAGGATAAGTTGGACAGAGAGAGTAACTAATGAGGAAGTTTTGCGCAGAATAGAATGCGACAAGCGTCTTTCACAGACTTTAGTGAACCGGAGACTGTCATACCTGGGACACGTACTAAGGAGCGAGACACTGGAGAAAACGCTAATCATGGGTATGGTCTACGGGTCTAGGAAAAAGGGCAGGCCAAGAACAAGGTACATGGACAACATCAAAGAAGAATCTGGACTAACTGTCATCCAGGCGTACAGGGCAGCACAAGACCGGGTTAAGTGGAGAGCCATGACGAAAGAAGCCACGGCGACTCAACCATGAGCCTTCCATCCATGATGATGATGATGATGACTTTTGTTCCTATTTTGAGTTCACATGGTGCAGCACTTTGGAAATAATCATGCATTCTGGTTTCTTGCAGTTTAGAGACAGGCCTTACCTGTACTTTCCTGTACTACTTAGTCTAGTATTTGGTGTAATTTTGTACCATTCAGTACCATATGTATATCTAAAATCTTTACCCTAACCATGGTACCTTTGCAATCTTGTATTTCTCTGAGAATGATCTCACTATATAAATCTGGGGAAAATATGCCAATACAATCATAGATCTTATTGCACTTGAATCGATCATTCTGCAAGTGTTCTCAGCATTAATATTGCATTTATTTTCCTTTTATCTTTTACAAATCCACATTGTTCTGGACAGCTTTCTGATTTTTTCTCTTGTCAAAAAAATTCTTAAAAGTACTTTGATTTTTTTTATGGAGAAGTGAAGATTGATCTGCTGAAATCTGTTAGAATTGTACCGCTTCCATGAATCTCATTTGGTGTGTCAGCTTTTCAATTCCAAACTCTTCCAGTGCTAAAATTTGTTCTATCATTACTTTGTCCTGTCCTTCTGCCTTATTTCTTTTCATTTTGCCTGGTGCCAATCTTATTTGTAATTATAACAACTTTCAACCCATTATGCCTTTCATAACTACAGGCAAGTTTCATCTGTCAAAGAGGTCCTTGATACATTTTGTGAACTTGTCTGTTTAACATTTTTTATGTGAGTGGATCGAGTATTTTAACCTTTCTTCTTTCACCAACACATTTTAGGATTTCGTATGTCAACAATTTATTGTATCTGTCCTTCTTTTGGGGGGCAATGTATTCTTCTTGCACTATCTATAATAGCTATCTTAAGTTTTTCATAAACAGTATCCATATTTTCCATCTGTAAAACCCAAAGTTCTCTTCTTCAATTGAATATTTGTTTTACTTCTTTGTTTGTTGACAAATGTTCGTAGCCTATCACTCTTTGTGTGCTTCGTTTTTTCAATTTTCTTGCTCTACAATTCATACAAACAACTGCTTTGTGATCATTATGGCAGTCTGTCACAGGATAGGAGCAGCAGTGACTTATTAAATCTCTGAACCTCTTTTTTACACTAATGTAGTTGCTCCTGAACTTTTCCAAGTCCATAGGCATTGTGCATGGTGTTCAAACCACATTCATTATAACTTGCTTGTTCATCTTACAGCATTCAACCTACTTTTCACCACTTTTGTTTCTAGCTCTCAGACTGTGCATACCAAAGGTGTGGTACCACTTCTTTTTTAGATGAATAGTCTGAGCCTACATGGTACCATGTAGGTCTAGACTATTCACCCATAAAAGAGCTGAATCTATTCCCTACTGCATCCAAATGATGGCTGAAGTACCTTTCAAAAGACAGCTCAGTAAAAGGCTTATGACTCATGACATGATAAAGTTTCTATGTCCATTGTTTCCAATAAGTGCATAAAGTCAAAGATACCTAAGTTTCTGTGTTGTATGTATCATTACTCACATAACTCAGACCCTTCCCTTACATACATTGTACAATATCCTAAATTTCTTTGAGAAAGTTCAATGAATTTAGTTCATCTGTTCCCCAGAAATACTCATCAAAAGGCAGTTCATTTTTTGTGAGGCACCTATTAAATGAAACAGTATTGCATTCTAACCTAAAAGTTGACATCTTACAGTTACATTGTCATTACGGTTGCCATTATGGTATAACTCGACATGAAGGATGTGGTTTTGAAAGACAAAAAGTATACAAGATGGCTGACAATTGTATTTACTAGTAAAGTATTCTAAAGTGATTTTTCCATGGATTAGTAATTAATATGTACCAACCCAAGTTTAATACTTAGCCATATAGAGTGGCCCTTTCTCTTCTTCTACTTCATGGAACCAAACCCTACTCTTCATGCTTGTGTCCTGGGTATTGACATTAAACTGCATCCGGTTGTGGAGTTTCGACGTGGGAGAATGAGGTTACCCTTTGCCACAGCTACCTCCAGGTCACCCTTGGGCAAGGTGTAGCACCTGTTTGCCTCCCCCGAGACCATTGAAGCTCCGGGTTGGCGTCCGGCAGGGTTAAGTCTGTCTCATGGGCAGGGAGGGCTCTTTAGCTTTGGTCGGCAACCTCCCTAGTGATGGTGTCACGAAAAAAATACTGGTATTTGTTGCACTTGTGGAAGCGTCTTCAGCTGCTATAATCTGGAGTTGATGTCAGGAAGGGCATCCGATCGTAAAAACCATGCTTCAAAACTTAATGTCATGTTGAAATGCCAATTCATAATAGTCAAGTTAAGAGAGGGCCACCTCCGGACTCTCGACAAGCGATCAGGAGGGCGCAACGGCAGCCTCGGACTGTTGTGACAGATGTGAACAGAGGTCCACCCCTGCAGCCTCGGACAAGGGTGGAAAATGCGATCAGAGGAAAAACGAAAAATTTAGAAATAATTAATTTGAAAGTCTGTAGCCTGAATGTTGGAACTATGCGAAAAAGGGCAAATGAAGTGGCTGAGACCATAGAACGTCGTAATATTGACATTTGCTGCTTGCAAGAAACTCGTTGGCGTGGTGGAGGAGCCCGTTTTATAGCTGGTAAGCAAGAGAGATACAAATTTTTCTGGTCAGGTGACGAAAGTGGTCAAGGAGGTGTGGGCTTCCTTCTTAAAGAAAGTCTTGTAAAACAAGTAATATCTGTAACAAGAACCAACAACAGAATAATAACACTGCGTATCTTGTTTGGGAAAGTCATCTTGAACATAAAATCTGTTTATGCTCCACAAACTGGCCTCTCAAATGATGAAAAGGATTTGTTTTATATGAGATTATCAAATTTGATTGTTGCTGTTCCTGATGATGAAATACTGCTTGTGGGTGGTGATCTAAATGGACATGTTGGGAGAACCTGTGACGGTTTTGAAGGGGTTCATGGAGGTAGAGGATACGGATTTCGTAACAATGATGGAATAAGACTACTTGATCTCTGCGTAGCAAATGCACTTGCAATAGTGAACACATACTTTGAAAAGACAGACAATCGGCTTATAACCTATTGCTCCGGGAATCAGAAAAGCCAGATCGACTACCTTCTTGTGAGAAGAGCTGATTTAAAACTAGTAAAAGATAGTACCGTAATTAATTCGGAAGAGTGTGCCTTACAGCATAAACTTCTTGTTAGCTCATTGAACATCAAAACAAAGTTCAAAAGAGCTCGTAGGACAACTGTACGTCGCAAAACCTGGAAACTGAAAGACAAAGCGGTACAAGTTGACTTTAGAAAGGCGATAGAAGAGACAACCCCTGCAAGCAACACTCCTGACCATAACCAAGATGTAGACACTTCGTGGAAAGACATAAAGTCATTGTTGCTGAATGCTTCAGATAAGGTAGTCGGGAAGACAAAAGGTGGATTTGAAAGACAGAGAGTGACATGGTGGTGGACCGACGATATTTCTAATGTTATTAAAGAAAAACGCAAGCTGTGGAAACAGTGGAAAAACGGAGGAAGTAAAGAAAATTATTTGAATGCAAAGAGATTAGCCAAGAGAGCTGTTTATCTAGCTAAAAAAGAAGCAGAGAAAAACAAAATCGAGGGGTTAGAAAGAAAGGAGGGAAAAAATTTCATTTTTAAGTTAGCAAAACATCTCAAGCATGAAAACCAGGATGTGATAAACGAAAATTGCATTCGAAATGATGATGGAGGCCTAGCCTTTTCAGACAATGATAGATTAATAGCTTGGAGGCAGCATCATGAAGGTTTACTTAACGAGGAGTTTCCTTGGAACCTAGACGCTCTGAGTATCCATGAACCAGTTGAAGGACCACCTATACTCATCACAGAAGAGATGACAACAAAGGCTGTAAATGCCATGAAGAAAGGGAAAGCACCAGGCCCAACTGAGATCACCATTGAAATGATCAATGCAGCTGGTCCAAGAGTAATCACGTTGTTGACAACACTTGTTAATAAAATAATCTATGAGAAAGAAATACCAGACGACTGGAACCTGTCGTACATAATCAACTGCTACAAAGGTAAAGGTGACTCACTAGATCGTGGAAACTATCGCGGCCTAAAAATGCTCGACCAAGTTCTAAAACTTCTTGAGAGGATACTGGAGCCTATCATAAGATCACAAATTGATGTTGACTCAATGCAATTTGGCTTTATGCCTGGAAAAGGAACGACAGATGCCATTTTCATCCTTAGACAACTTCATGAGAAACACATCAGTATGAAAAAGAACCTTTACTTTGCCTTCATTGACCTAGAGAAAGCTTTTGATCGCATCCCACGAAAAGTTCTGTGGTGGTCCATGCGCAAACTTGGAATCGAGGAGTGGCTAATTCAAGTTGTAAAATCAATGTACAAAAATGCCAAATCTAAGGTAAATCTTGGCTCTTGTCGCAGTGATGAATTCACCGTTAAAGTCGGTGTACATCAGGGTTCTGTCCTTAGTCCTCTTTTGTTTGCTATCGTGATGGAGGCACTCTCGGGAGAGTTTCGCATAGGCTGCCCATGGGAACTTCTATACGCGGATGATCTAGTGATTGCAGCCAACTCAATTGTCCGTCTTATTGAAAGGTTTAAAATCTGGAAAGAAAACTTGGCCTCAAAAGGGCTTAGAGTTAATATGAAGAAAACGAAAGTGATGTTCAGCAAGCATAATGCTCCTCGTCAGAAAGACAAATCAAAGTACCCATGTGGGGTTTGTGGTTTTGGCGTTGGTAGTAATTCGATCTTCTGCTCGGGCTGCCAGCATTGGACCCATCACAAATGCACTAATATTAAGGTTCTTAGACTTGATCCAAACTTTCGATGTAGAAAATGCAGAGGTGAAATAACAGAGGTAAATGATAATGATCCTGAAATCATCAATATTGAAGACGAATCACTTGAAGTCGTCAAATCGTTTTGTTATCTTGGCGATACCATCAACCAGTCAGGCACATGTTTTGATGCAACTACGGATCGAGTTTGTAAAGCTTGGCGAAGTTTTAGACAGCTTCTAACGATCTTAACAAACAAATCGATTTCGCTGAGGCAGCGAGGTTATGTCTACCGGACCTGCGTTAGAAGCATTCTTCTATATGCGTCTGAGACCTGGGCTTTGAAAGTCGATGACCAATATCGCTTAGAAAGGAATGAAAACTCTATGATCCGCTGGATGTCTTCTGTAAAGTTAAGCGATCGCAAATCATCTGCCAATTTGAGAGAGATGCTCGGCATCTGTGATATCAATAGTCAACTGAGATACAATCGCTTAAGATGGTTTGGGCATCTTGAGAAAATGGGCGACAAATGGCCCAACACGATTCGAACTTTCGAAGTTGAAGGAAATGTTGCTGCAGGCGGACAAAAGAAAAAGTGGATTCACTGTGTGAAAAAAGATCTTGCTTATCTTCGTCTTCCTGCTAATCTTGCTGAAGATCGCTCAGTATGGTGCGCTCGAATCAAGCCTCAATGTGGCATTGTCCAACCCCCAAACAGAGGGAACCACGGACGTTAAACCGAAGAGTAAGAGTAAGAGTAAGTATGCTAAGTGATGTATGATGTCATTCTCCATATCTTTCAGTACCTGTCCTATTTTCAGTTTGTTTTAGTCTTCACAGCAGTCGTATAAACATACTCACAAATATTGGGACTGAAATACTGCCAGTGACCATGAATATTATTAATTCTTCAATAATTTTTGCTTTAAGGTTATGTTAAATATGAATTTTGTGTCATAAACAAAAATAGCAATATATTATTGACTTACCACTTCCCTCAGTTCAAGTTCAAGTTTCTCATTTTGATTCCGAAGATGACTCTTATATGTCGATTGGAATCTTTGCATCAAGGGCTAAAGGGGAAAAATGAAGCTATTAAGTTGTTATTAAATACAAGCAGAACTACAGTTTAGTTTCAAATTAGTGTAAAACTTATGATAACCCATATCAAAATCTTTTCAGTGTGAGGTAAATAATGAGGTTATAGCCAATATTCTACTATATGCATAAGATGTTACTTTTTCAAAGGTCTTTATTTGGCCTAGTTACAATGGATTGCTCAACATCTCTCCCATAGATATTATCATCATCATCATTATTATTCCTATACATTTGGCACTTACCAAATGTCAGTTGTAATGTGTTCTCAGAGTTTGGCATCTCAAGAACCATTTTTAGAAGCCTGGCAGCATGCAATATTACAATTTTCTGCAACTCAGCAGCCTGTGTCTCTATTCTGATGCTCTCTTATCTCTTCTTTAGTTTCTTTGGTGTTGTCCAAAGTCTGTTAGGATGACTGTCATCCTCATGCCCCATAACTTCTTTGTCATTCCTACAAGGTCTTCATATTCCTCAATCTTTTCTACCTCCTTGGAGTTTACCCTTGTATCACAGAGAATGGCAAAAACTATGATATTAGTGGATTTCACTTTTTGGTAATTGACGGTACTGTTTTTTGTAGCCAACTTACTGCATTCACTATTGATATGGTTCACCATCTCATCTACCTCTCCACACACTCTGTATTTACTTTCTTCTTGTGTTTTATTGATCTTTGCTTTAATGATATTGGTGCATATTGCTTGTTCATGTACTGCAATTATTATTGATTCCATTCCTCTTTTAATTCCCTGCATTGTTAAGCCAGTTTTAACTATCCTTGCCTGTTTCATCTTGTCTGTAATGTCTTATCATTTCTACCCTGTTGTCTTTCATTCTTTTGCCACAACTTATACTCAACTTTGCTTTCTCCTTTCTTTTTATTTGGCATAAACTGTTTTTTAGTAATCTTTCATCCCAGTTGGAAACATATCTTTCAGATCTTTCTTTTCTGCAAAGTGATTGCCTTAGTCCACTACTTTTTAATAAGTGTTTTAACACATTCAATCAATATACCAAGGCTGAAAAATACAACCAACTTGGTTTTCCACCTGATGACAAGAATGGTTGCATGTTCAATCCTGCACACTGGTTTCAGTTCACATGATGCTGTGGTCATTACAAATGAGGAAAAAGAGAAGCAGCTTCTTTTTAATTGTTTTACTTGATAGTGTCAATGGGCCAACATGATCATAAAGGTTGATAAATGTGCAACATTTGGTATTAAAAAATTCATAACAAGATCTCTTCAATTTCAACTCAGGTCTTTCATTAATAATAATGAAACCCCTAGTAGCCATGGGAGATGCCTTTAAGTATCTTGGACATTAGGGACATTAGGGACATTAGTCATGACTTTGAAATGAGCAATCAAGCACATAAATCCAAGCTTCTCTCTGTTTTACAAGATCTTCTTCAACAAACTGATTCTTCACCTATCTACCAAAAACATTAATTGTGCCTCTATAGTGAATCTGTTCTTCCAAAGGTTTCCTGACATCTCACTGTTTCAAATCTTTTTAAAACTTGGGTGGCATAAAATCTTAACCACCTGGTCTTCTATATATGTGCAAGTGGCTTGACCTGCCTATAAGATCCACCCTTAGCTCCATTATTCTTTCCAAAAATTACTTTTGACTCAACTTGCAGCTACCCACCACAAAACTTCTACAGCACCAACCTGTCACCTATAACACTCTGAAGTTGATTATTATGAATGTCACAAACTTTTTCTTCACTTTTTTCTTTCATTTCCTGGTTTGACTGAGACCTGGTTTGTTTCCACTATTTTTAGTTAATATAGCTATCTCCTTCAGTAATTGCCATGATGACTGTACCATCTGGTAATGGAATCCCATCTGACTTGCTGATTTTTCAAAACTAACACAGCACACTTTTCAATCCCAATTTCATTCCAACATCTTTGCTTTCAACCCTGACTCTACCCAATAAAGAGTGCCTTCTCACTTCTATCAAAGGGGTTTAGATGATCCATAAACAACAAATGCTATAGTCTCTCATTATCTGGAAACTCACAGTCAACAGTAGCTTTTCTTACAACTAGGATCAACAGAATTATGGCTAATAAAGTCAGTATTAATGATGGTGTGTCACCTTCAAAGACCTCTCTCTTAATTAAAAAACCCAAAAAGTTCATTTACAGGAGTTAGTTCAGTTTCCCAGGATTTCATGCTCTGATCTAGTAGACCAACTACATTATTAGCTATTCCAAAAATATGAGGCACTCTTGGATCCAAGAAAGTAGAACAATGTCAAAAACCTTTTTAGTATACCTGCTCTGTTTCTAGATTTTTCTTTCTTGTTTTGAGTTCTCAAACAATTTGTTGATCTAAGTACAGCAAGTCATTTGTTCCTCTTGAACCTTTTCAACAGCCTTTTTGATTCTCCTGGAGAAATTACTTTTTCCCTGAAGTGGGTATCTATTTCTCCAACTATCATACCATCAGTAGCTTCCATATTACTGGTGAATATGTTATTGGCCTGTAATTACTCACTACATAATGTTGAAACTCTTTTCAGCCAAACACCTCGAACTAGTTCTGTCCCTCGGGATTTCCAGTTGGGGATACCTNTCTTCTATATATGTGCAAGTGGCTTGACCTGCCTATAAGATCCACCCTTAGCTCCATTATTCTTTCCAAAAATTACTTTTGACTCAACTTGCAGCTACCCACCACAAAACTTCTACAGCACCAACCTGTCACCTATAACACTCTGAAGTTGATTATTATGAATGTCACAAACTCTTTCTTCACTTTTTTCTTTCATTTCCTGGTTTGACTGAGACCTGGTTTGTTTCCACTATTTTTAGTTAATATAGCTATCTCCTTCAGTAATTGCCATGATCTGACTTGCTGATTTTTCAAAACTAACACAGCACACTTTTCAATCCCAATTTCATTCCAACATCTTTGCTTTCAACCCTGACTCTACCCAATAAAGAGTGCCTTCTCACTTCTATCAAAGGGGTTTAGATGATCCATAAACAACAAATGCTATAGTCTCTCATTATCTGGAAACTCACAGTCAACAGTAGCTTTTCTTACAACTAGGATCAACAGAATTATGGCTAATAAAGTCAGTATTAATGATGGTGTGTCACCTTCAAAGACCTCTCTCTTAATTAAAAAACCCAAAAAGTTCATTTACAGGAGTTAGTTCAGTTTCCCAGGATTTCATGCTCTGATCTAGTAGACCAACTACATTATTAGCTATTCCAAAAATATGAGGCACTCTTGGATCCAAGAAAGTAGAACAATGTCAAAAACCTTTTTAGTATACCTGCTCTGTTTCTAGATTTTTCTTTCTTGTTTTGAGTTCTCAAACAATTTGTTGATCTAAGTACAGCAAGTCATTTGTTCCTCTTGAACCTTTTCAACAGCCTTTTTGATTCTCCTGGAGAAATTACTTTTTCCCTGAAGTGGGTATCTATTTCTCCAACTATCATACCATCAGTAGCTTCCATATTACTGGTGAATATGTTATTGGCCTGTAATTACTCACTACATAATGTTGAAACTCTTTTCAGCCAAACACCTCGAACTAGTTCTGTCCCTCGGGATTTCCAGTTGGGGATACCTTTTAAAACTCTCTTAACTTTACTTATAGCAATTTTAATCATATCTTGATTAAATCCATCCACTTCCTTTTCTATCACCATCATCATCATCATCATCATCATATTCAGTTTAATGTCCATTTTACATGCCAGCATGTGTTGGATGCATGTCTTATGCTGTTTAACCACTCTGCATAATTATTGTCTTTCACTTCTTTACTCCAGATGTAACTCCAAAATCTCTTCGCTTTTTCTTTCTCTGGTGCAAGGTCTGTCACTTCTTCTCAATTGAGCTTCTTGTATAGCCTCCCTGATCTGTTTAAAACAGTCTGTTCTGATGAACTTGCTTAATTCTGCTGTTTTAACTCTTCCAATACTCACTTAAATCCTTATTGCTTAAGCCAATACTTCCTCTGCAGTAATGCATTGAAGCAGGTTTTTATCTTTTCACCATTCTTAAATACTTCTACTCTTGCAATATCTTTTGTCAGTTGTTTTATCTGCTTCTATCACCACCTAATTGTTTGATATTTTCTCATCAAACTTCTCTCTTAAAACAACTGTTAAAGCATATATTAGGTTTGTCCATACATCCACACCTTTCTGGTTCATTCAGAATGTAACATTCTGTTACAGTTCCATTTAGATCACTCCAGACCATTTTCCCTCCTTTCCTTCAACATATTGTAGCAGTACTAAGATTAAAACTAGACCATTCCTAATCATCAGTGGAACACCTGCCAGATGAGAGATCTTAACCTTGTCAAAGGCTCACCTGGAGGTAGTTGTGAAATAGGGTTATCTCTTTTACATATGTCAAAATTCTACAACCAAATGTAGCTTCATAACAATACCCAAGGCATTTTGGTCTCAGCACTTGATCTTGGCTGACCATTATCAACTCTCCTGTTTCCTTCTTTAGTGGTTATCATCATCATCATCATCATCATTATAATTGTTATTATTAACCAATGGTATCTCATGTTATACTGCTCAACCATTATTATCTGTTGTACTTAATTTATTTTCTGTTGTTGCAATAAGCCATTGATCAATCTTGATCTTCTCTCTTATTAGTCTTTGTAAACCATAATTCTCAACTAAGTTATTATTACCTTCTTACAATATATTCTTGCAATATATTAACTAGTATTTGTTGCTAGTAAGATTATGTACCTTTTGATATATGTATATGTGTGTGATTAAAGGGGGAAATATGCTTGGTTTACATTGCTATTGGTTATTTGTTAGTCCTAATATACCTAAATTAAAGTGACATGGCAATTATGTCTGGTACAAACAGTATCTGTCACTCAAATGACATATGATGATAACAACAAAATACTTACATGATCTGGATCAAGAACAATCAAATCATTTTCACCATCACTGTCTGATCCTCCTCCTGCATCCATTCCACTATCTTCAATATACTCATCATTCATTTCTTCAGCAAGCTGATCATATATGTCTTGTTGTAGAGGTATAGCAGTGAAACCAGGGGGATCACTAATTTGTTCATTTTGTGAAGTATTTTGTAGGTCTTCTAAAATATATTTAAAGAATGGGGAAAAGCAAGAAAGTGTTAATTCTAATAGCACAAGTTTTAAAAAAAAAGATTAAAATTTTCTACAAAAATCTGAAGCTTGGCAATTTATCTGTATCTCCAAGGACCTTTCTTACAGCACATGGTGTAAGAAAAGATTACAAAGATACTGCATATGGAAGAGATTAAGATGGCTATCAATTGTTAAATGTAGTAGTTTTCATGTATGTGTGAATCCATGTATGCATGTATCCAGGTAGGTTGGTCTAAGTGCAACAAAGGAACAACCTGGGTCTTCAAGGCAAGTATTATGAAGAACTGCTAAAAGTTGAAACAAAAAAAGTAACAAAACCATCATTTGATTAATGCACAACAACCACTCCAATAGCACCACATTAGCCTGTGCACACATTACCATTTTTCTTCAAAGGTAATGGAGAAAAGCAAACTGTGATTACTATCACACATTTTAGTGCATAAAAGCCAATGGAGATTATATCTTTTATCTGAGACATACAATTGAAAGTCTGCAAGCCTGCAGCAGGACTAAAGAGTCTTCTGAGATGACAGCAAAAAAACCCAATATATACCAACAACAGTAAGAAAATTCAAGACAATATTGTGGAGTTATGTCCCTTTAACTATTATATGGTGTATGTCCCTTGTAATATGGCATCACGAGTAAGAGCATCCATCTGGGGCTTTTCCCTGGGTGCTCCACCATTTTTGTAAACGTGTATCTTTAGAGCTGAAGTAATAAAGTCTATATAAAGCTTCATTCGTGGTTTAGTTCAACCTATTAGTAAAAATTCAAGACAATATCAACATCTATGGGGAAGTAGCAATCAGCATTTCTGTATGTGCACACATGTTGCACACAATGAAAAAATTTTACCATAGTTGTAGTTGCATAGTAAGTTGTTTTTTCATTGGTTGTCCTCTACTGTTTTTAGTTCCTCTTTTTTCTTACAGGATCTTGTTTCAATACTCATAGAAGTTACAATGCTGCAAATATGACTACAACTCTCTGTATTACTACTGACATTACTACAATACTGTGAGTACAGTAATATGGTTTGAGATTTGCTATTGGTTAATCTGTAGTGTGTGTTTCATCATATTGTTGAGAAAGTTAAACAGCAACTTCAAATGTCATGCTTACATAAAAACATTTTCTAGAAGGCTTTATGCATGTGCTTTATTCAAACATTTTGTATTAGATACTCTATTTATGTGAAGCAAATAGCATCATATCATCTGAAATGGATAAAAGGAGATTGTGAAAATTATACTTCCTAGCAAAAAGGGCTTTTTATTGTGAGCAACCTACATTCATAAGGGCCTTATTGGTCCAAGAAAACCTATGATAGTAATAAACACCCAGTATGGGAGCATGTACAGTAATGGTCTTGCCATTAAAAACAAAATTATCCAAAATGATCTGATAGATATCAATACCCTTAATACCAGTAGTGGTCAAGTGGTGAAGTCAACAGCTTACCATTCAAAAGATTACCAGCTCAAGCCTTAAGCTACATCCAGACAGTAATGTGCCCAATATGTTTTTGCATCATAAAGAGCATACTACTGAGTTTGTACATGTTTTTCAAGATGAAATTGAGAGAGGGAAGAAACTAGTAAATAAAAAAATTTAATTAAAATGTGAAAAAAAATCATATAAGTAAAGCAGCCCTCTCCACTTAAGTTGTTTCCAAAATATAATTTTAAAAAATCTATAAAAAATTATATATAAATATATAAAATATTTGTCTTTTCTTAATCATGTAACATTAATACTTTTCTCTACTTTTCTTTCTAAACCATTATTTAAAAAAACCCATTATATTTCAAGGTGTTCAACAATTTGTGGTATGTTGGCTTCCTTTGTAAGCTTTCTGGTTATGATATCTGTAGAAGGGTCTTTAGAATCCTTCTAGCATTTATCTCATATCATAAAATGTGTCATAATGGATGAAATTACATATAATGAATATTCCATTAATCCTGGCAGTCCTCAAGGCTCTATTCTTGGCCAAACTCTCTTCCCAGTAATTTGCTGCAGCTCATCAACATGTTGATGACATCTTCTATTTTGGTAATGCCCACAAGGCAACTCAGTGGAAGCAAGTCACACTTGTAGAAGCTTTAGAATATGACCTTCAGGGTGTAAGTAAATGAAGGAGGGGGTAGCTGTTTTTTTCAATGTGGCTAACATGTCATTTAAAAGAAAGCTGACTCCTTTTCTTCCTCCAATATTCATAAAATTTCACTCTGATGATAACCCTAGTGAGGTTGCTTCTCCTCTTAGGGATGATTGGTTTATGATCTTGTTCAGATCTTTCTTGAGGTTCTCATAATCAATCTATTGAGATTTGTGCTTCAAAAAAGGTTATTTTTTGTATCATGCCAGAGATAATCTTTTGTTGTCTACAAATAAATGTAACTAAACCAAAGCATAAAATAAATAAAATAAAATAAAACATTATCCATGTGAAAATTTTACTTTTATTTTTGTATTTTATAGGGCTACGTATGGCTGTTTTTTGTTTTATCATAGGTTTAACTTAATTAATAATTTACTCATATTTAATTCATCATCCTTCATCACTAGCTTCAATGAACGATCAACAGTCAAAACAATTAGTGAATATAATATTCAATACCAACAATATTTATCCACATAAAAGGTAATAAGTAAATGAGGTTAGGTCATTCAACTTGAACTGTAACCAGACTTCCAAATTATAAGCTGCAGCTCCAGTCTCTATCTACATTAGCACTAAACCGACGGCGGCATTGAAAAGATGAGTCAAATATAATGTACAAAAATAGTTCGCGAAAATTTTTAGTGGCATGACGATACAGAGTCTTTATAAAACCAAACATAAACATCGACTTACCATAAGCAACAGCGCTAGTCTGATGTTGATATTCATCCTGACTTGGTTTGTCAGTTGCTGCTTGGTTATCCTCAAAATCATCTGATAACTGAAAGTTTTGTAACGCTTTAATGGTAAGTTGACTAACGGCATCTCCAACAGTCCTTTTAGATCCTTTAGATGAATCTGATCTTGCCCTTAAAGACTGGTTCTTGGAAGACGGTCGACTACCTTTCCTCTCCGCCATATTTCCCAGTTGAAATGTCAGCGGTTGGTGTTGTTGCTTTCTGCAAAAACGGTCAAGTCGCCAAGGAGAAAAACAACTAACACAGGGAGCTGATAGGAAACTGAGCACATCTAAGTCACCGAACAGGTATTGATCCCAAACCTGGGAAAAGAAATTCAGAAAAGGCCGAAAAACACCTGGCTGAAAAACATTCTAAAAGAACTGGAAGAAGCAAAGATGATCAACAGTTAAAAGATCTTAGGGAACCTGGAAACCATGGCACGCATGTGTTCCGATATGAAGGATTAGGGTGTTATTATCGACAGCATCAAATTGATGGAGTTGATGAAGATGCGCTGTAACTGTTTTGGACATCCACTGTAATCATAAGGGGAAAGAACAGTAAAGGAAACTGTGAGAAAAGCTAAATTACACATACCCTTTATAATCTCGCATTAAGCCGCCTGCGCCTATATCTTTCCCCCTAAATATCACTTTGAATTACCTTATTCTTTAGCCCTGTTTATAAGGATTCTTTAGAGTTAGCCCAAAAATTACTGTTTTGGGATTCGTAACCTCAGAAAAATCACAGATTAAAAGATACAATGGGACTATCTATTAGTCTATAATAATGTCCTCGTCATTTTCATCAGACAGATCCTTCGTCCTCATCAGACACAGAGCCATCCTTCTCGTTCTTATCGTCTGTGTTATGATCTTCGTCTTCGTAGATTTCATTTAAAACATCCTCGTTCGCCTCCTCAAGCTCCAACAATATTTCGTTTACCTCTAAGATTGCTCCTATAGGGACAGCTCGCTTCAAAATTGTATCACCCAATCGTGAGTGAAGGTTCTGGTAATCACCATTCCATTCGATGTATCCGCATTGCTGAAATCCACTGACGATGAACGCTAGTTTTGCTACTGATTTCCAGGTTTCAAATCATCATCATCATCATCATCATCATCTTCATCATGTGGCATCTTCGTATTGAAGGTTAGCAACCATGGTTCTCCATCTTATTCGATTCTCCGCTGCTCTCTTCGCTTCCTCGTACGTCCTTGTTGCACTCCACTCTTTGATGTCATCAGTCCACTTCCTACGTTGTCGTCCTCTTGATCTTTTTCCTTCTATGGCGCCCTCTAAGATGACATTGGGTAGTTTACCTCCACTGCCACGGAGTAAATGGCCAGCGTATCTCATTTTCCTTTTCATGATGTCCTTCACCAACTTTGTTTTCACATTAGCTCTATGTAATACCTCAGTGTTTGGTACTTTATTTTTCCAACTGATTTTTAACATTCTTCTCAGACACCATATTTCAAACTATAGCTTCTTCTTGTTGCTGTTTGTAAATTGCCAGCCTTCACAACCATAAGCAACAACTGAGAAGACGTAGCATCGTAGTAACCTTATTTTCAGATGCATGCTGAGGTTACGTCTGAGAAATTCTTCACAATCCCAGAATTTTACTTTTGCTTTGCCGATCCTTCGTTTGATCTCCTCATCCATCTTTCCATCATCCGTTACTGTGCTACCCAAGTATTGGTATTCTTGCATTTGTTCTAGTTGTTTAGCTTCGGCTGTGATGATGAATGACTCTTTTGCACTCTTGCTGATACACATGATTTTGGTCTTTTTGGCGTTAAGTGACATGCCATATTCCTTACTTGTGCTACATAACGAGTCAATCATAGTTTAGAGTGATTGGACATCACTGGATAGCAAAAGTGTGTCATTCGCATAATGAATATTGGTGATGTTCATTCTATTGATTTTGATACCTTTGCAGTTGTCCAAGGCTTCTTCAAGAAGGTATTCGCTGTACAAATTAAATAAAGATGGTGACAATAAACAGCCTTGCCTTACACCTCTGCGAATGGTGATATTTTTTGAACATCCCGCAGTAGTGATAGCAGTTGCTGTCTGATTCCAGTAGAGGTTTGCAATTAGCCGCCTTTCATGTTCAGCCACTCAAGCCTTCTCGATGATTTCCAATAGCTTATGGTGTTGTACGTGATCAAAGGCCTTTGAATAATCTACAAACACAGGTAAAGGTTCTATTGTTTCTCTATCATTCGCTCAATGACATTACTCAGGAAGAAAATTCCATCTCTGGTGCCCTTTCCTTTTCTGAAACCTCTCTATGATTGGGTTGATGCGAGCATGGATGATTTTCAGAAGTACTTTGGGAGCATGCGATATCAGACTGATTGTGGGGAAATCACTACAGTTGACTGCCTTTGACACTTTTGGTAGTGTAATGAAGTTGCTTGCAAGGAAGTCTGGCCATGTCCCTGTCCTGTAGATAAGATTTACTAGCTTAGTTAATTGCTGTGTGCCCGATGTTCCAAGCTCCTTTAGCAGCTCAGCGGGGATATTGTCAACGCCTGGTGCTTTATTGCTTGGTAGTTGGTTTATCGCATCTATGACGTCTTGTTCATTAATGTTAGGAGAACAATCAGTAGTTTTGATATCTGGCATCGTCCCTCTAATATCCTTAAACAACTCTTCTTCTATATATTCTTCCCATCTCTTAGTTATGTCATCGTCAGTGTGCAGCAAAACTCCTTCTTTTGATTTAATGCCAAGCTGTATCTGTGGTCTTGTGTCTTTAAATTTCTTTACCGCACTATGGAGTTTGACACTGTTTAATCTGTCAAGTTCTTCTAATTCATCACACAAACGACTATAATAACCCTCCTTTGCTCAACGGCATTCCTTCTGGATGTTATTACGCAATACTCTATATTCTTGCTGGCTAGTTTGACCTTTCACCTTTCTCCTGTGCTCCATCATTTCAAGTATACCGGGTGTCACCCATCGTTGTTTCATCTCTGAGGTTTTCTTTCCACAGATATTATCTGGAACCCCTTCCACGCATTTCTTGATTTCTTGCCAAAGCTGGTTTGAGGTCAACAAAGTTTCCTTGTCAACTAGTGTTTTCATTTTCTTCTCGGTTTCCTCCACGAATTTGTGGCAATCAGTAGACAGCTTGTCTAAATTCCATTTCTTAGCTCTTTGTTTCTTCATCACCTTTTTCAACTTAGTATTTGTTGCCAGGATTAGCCCAGCAAGCCACTGGTTGCTTACAACAAACCGCTAGAAATACTCAAAGGAAGAAAACCGGATGGACCAAACGGACTAAGACCCTTGAACGTCAAAACGGATTACGATTCGGCATTCTAAACATTGGTACTATAAAAGGCAAAACCAAAGAAGTTGTGGAGATGATGCAAGACAGAAAAATAGATCTAATGGGACTTTCAGAAACAAGGGATAAGATCTCCGCAAGGACAGTGTTACATAACAACTACATCTGCTTCAGCAGCAGCGAGGCCAGCGAACAAGATGGTGTGGCAGTGATAGTGAGTGACAAAGCTGGACCTTTTGTGAGTTCCTATGAAAGCGTAAGCAACAGGATTGTTAAAGGTAGTGTGAGGATGAAGACACAGAAACTATGCATGATAAAAGTCTATTCACCACAGCAAGGGAGACTCAAGCCAGAAAGGGATAAATTTTTCGAGACACTACAATCTGTGATCGATAGAAGCGGCAGCGATGAGGAATTGTTTCTGATGGGTGACTTTAATGACCACATTGGCCGCGAC
Organism: Morbakka virulenta; assembly: GCA_003991215.1. Classification (NCBI taxonomy): domain Eukaryota; kingdom Metazoa; phylum Cnidaria; class Cubozoa; order Carybdeida; family Carukiidae; genus Morbakka; species Morbakka virulenta. The sequence continues at coordinate 395,936 of RDPX01000335.1, forward strand.
AGGGAGGATATGTGCAGACGATCGGCCACTTTAGTATTGGTGATCGAAATGAACAGGGATACAGTATTTTGGATCTCTGTTCCCGGAACAACATGAAAGTGCTCAACACCTTCTTCAAGCATCAGGAAAGCCATAAGTACACGTGGTATGGATGGAATAATGAACTAGGGGATTACAACAGGAAAACAATGATTGATCTTTTTCTTGGCTCGAGTCTCCGAATTGTTAAGGATGTCAAGGCAATTCCCTCTGTAGCGTTAGACTCCGACCACCGATTAGTGATGATGAAAACTAAGTTTCTTGTGCAGAAAACAAGGCCCAGTAAAAAGGTTAAGAAGATTAACATTGAAAATGTAAATGATGAGACTTTGTTGAAGTTTTGTGGATCTCTAAACAGAGTGGAAGAAGAGAGATCTGAACAGGAAGAAGACCTGAATGAAATGTGGGAAGCTTTGAGGAATGACATACATGATGCTGTAAAGGATTCCTTTGGCTTCAAACATTGTAGCACAAGCAAAAAGAAGAAAACACCATGGTGGGATGAAAATGTGAAGAAGGCTGTGCGAGACAAGACCACTGCTTTTAGAGTATGGATGAAGAAGAGAACACCAGAGACCAGAAGGGAGTATAAAGCGAAAAGAAATCGGGCGAAAGCAGCCAAGAAGGAGGCAAAAGAAAGGAAATGGACGCAGATTTGCATTGATTTGGAAGAAGACCTTCTCAAGAACAAAAAGTTAATCTTCCATATGGCTAAAAACTACAGGAAAGGAACATCTGAAAAGGCCTACAACATCAAGGACTTAACCAATGGCGAGATCCTCACGAACCCAGAAGAGATAAATGAGACATGGAAGGAATATTTCTCAGGTCTGCTCAACAGCCCTGATGAAGCGGGGGAGTACCACCTACCAGAGCCAGACGAAAGAGAGTTGGTCGACATTTCTCAAGCGAGCATCACCATTGAAGAAGTGCAATATGCAATCAAACACTCAAAGCCTGGCAAAGCACCTGGAACTGACATGATACCAAATGAGATATACAAGCTGTCAGAGCCTATCTTAGCTACTAGGGTAACAGAGCTATTTGACAAGGCCTACAAGGAGGGAAGGACACCAGCGGAGTGGGGTAAAGCAATTATTTGCCCAATCTATAAGAACAAGGGCGATCACCAAGCGTGTCAAAACTACCGAGGTATTTCCTTGCTAAACCACATTGCAAAGTTATATGAAACCATTCTAGAAAAGCGGCTACGAGCGATTGCTGAGGATAAACTGGGGCCATGGCAGCATGGTTTTCGTCCTGGAAGAAGTACAACAGACATGATCTTCACACTGAAAAGGATAATGGATACGCACTGGGAATATGACCAACCCCTCTTCATGGCCTTCCTAGACCTGGAGAAAGCGTTTGACCGTGTACCTAGAGCGAGTCTGTGGAAAATGTTGGAAGATTACCACATCCCCTACCACCTGAGGAGAGCAATCATCAGCACTTACAGCACCAGTATCAGCTCAGTGTCAACAGGAGTAGGAGACAAAATCTGGTTTGAGACAAATTCTGGAGTCCGCAAAGGAAGCATCTTATCACCTTTGCTTTTCATAATGTACCTAGATCTGGTTGTTAAAGAGGTCGCTGATGGCCAATCGACGACTAGTGTCCTGGCATATGCGGATGATATTGCGCAACTGGACAGAAGTGAAAGGGATCTGAGAGAACACCTGGAACTGTGGGCTGATAGCTTCCAGCGACATGGTTTAAAACTCAATTTGTCAAAGACAGAGATTGTGGTTCTCAGCAAGCGGAAGATAACAACAAACATTTCATTGAACGATGTCACCATCAAGCAATCATCTACCTTCAAGTACCTAGGCAGCACAGTTTCAGAGACGGGACTTATAGATGTGGAGATCAACGAAAGGATAAAGAAGTTTTCGCAGAATGTTGGTCTGCTGTACCGCCTCCTCAAAGACAAAGAAGTTCCTACAAAAGCAAAACAGATCATTCACTCAGGAATCCTTAGGCCTATCCTGCTATATGGTTGTGAAACATGGACAATCAACAAGAACAACATGAGAAGAATTGTAGCAGCGAATATGAAGGTTGTCAGGATGATCAACGGAGTGACTAAGTGGGACAGAAAAAGAAATGTCGATCTATGCAAGAACATCAGCATATTGCCTATTGACGTGAAAATCAAGAACATTCAAATACAATGGTACGGACATATCAAGAGGAGACCCTCAGACCACCACTTGTCTCTAGCCTTCAATTACGCAGTTGAAGGCACTAGACCAACTGAAGAGAAGGGCACCACCTGACAAGAGGTCAACGCGACTGAGCTCTACCTCGACCGTAGCAGATGGTCATCCCTGACGCTTCCTCGCTGACAGGCACCCGCCTACTCTGGGGTTCGGTGAGAAGAAGAAGTATTTGTTGTTATGATGATTGGTTGATGATCGGAGGCACAGTCGACATCATGTCTCACTTTTGCATTTCTGGCGCTGTTCCGGTACCTGGTATTTACAAGAATGTAGTCAATCTGATTTTCTGTCTTTCCACCAGGTGACATCCATGTATGTCTGCATCTTTCTCTTTGTTTGTACCATGTATTTATTAGGAACAGATGATGAAGTTCCACAAATTCTACTAATTTGTCACCACTAGGGTTCCTCCGTCCAAGTCCATAAGGGCCGACAATTTTAAATACCCACTGGCAAATCGTTTTGTAAGATACACGGCGACGTTTTCCCTGCTTGGTGAACTCTTCTTTATCATTTGTGATCCAATCTGCCCATCTCTCTTTTAGAATATCTTTGGATGGCTTATTGACATGCATATCAAGAAATTGGAGCAATAAATGGCATTCTCGTTGTATCTCGTTAAAAATGCAGCCACATCTCCCAAATGAGATTTGGCCGAATCCATGATCAGAAGAGATTTGTGCTCTTGGAAAGAACATCCTAGTCGGTTTTTCCACTGTTCTGAACCGTAGAGATTTCGCATAATACTTCTCTTCATTGTGCCTCCCTTCGTGTCTTCAATCACCATTCCTTTAGGAAATTTACATTTTGAGACCTTGGTTAGGTTTTTAAAGATGACCATTGGTGGCAAGGATATTCCTTCGTAATGATCATAAATTTTGTGTACTCCAACAGTTAACACAGCGGTAAATCACAATTTTTCATCGCCAGTAGTTTTAACTTTCACTGTTTTCACCCCTAATAAATCAAAAGTGGCGGAAGGTGGCATATTTATCCATATTCATTATAATGTTAAAGTCATCCAAGTATTTCATCGCAGCTAAAAATGAATCACAACGTTCAGTGACATCAGCAGGAATTTTTGGTCCAATACTTGTAACACGTCAAAATGATAAGTTATTCCGTCTAATCATTCGACGCAGCCATCCAAAAGAAGCAGAAAAGCACTCATTATTGCCTGGATACATGGTCTGAAATAACAGTAACGCCTTTCTACGTACTTACCCCTGACAGAGTTACGTTTATCTTTCTCTTCTTTGACGTAGTCCAATAAAGCAGATTCAAGTAATGGATATCTATCTTTTGACTGTCTAATCCTTCTTTTCGTTTGCATATTTATTCCTGGAGTAAGAGCAGCCGACTTGAAAGCTTCCGTTAATTTTCTCCATCGCTGCCAATTTTTCCTCGGAATACCTAGCTGTCTAGATGCTTCTCGAATTCCGACCTCGATGGCTTTTTCTACTGCTTTTCTTTTATCGTACAGAGAATAGCTTTTTCTCGTGGTGTTGTCTTCCATGTTTCAACAATTCCTTCCACAATAAAACAATTTAAATTTTGCTTGACGTTTCGTCGTGTTATGAATGTATTCCAATGGTTTGGTTCCAAATTTATGTTTCACGTGTTATGATTGCATTCGAATTTCGAATGCAATGTTATTATTCAAAATTTATGTTATGGTCAAATTCGAACGATAAAATCTAGTGTAAAATTTTTGGTGAATAATACATGAGGAATCTTCCTCCAGAATCTGCAATGGCGACAGCAACTATCCCTGTGTATTTGAGTTTAACTGTTTTATTACTGGACGTCACGTATATAAAGGCATATGGACCCCACATATTCCAGATAAGCTGACTTGTGAAAGAGAGTCTGGTAATCAACACAATGAACATGCCGTGAAAGTTCTGAAGGATGGCGAAATTGTGGGACACATTCCACAACTATTTTCTGAGACGTGCACCCTGATTTTGTTGTCTGGCGGCTCCATGAAAGTTTGCGTGTCAGGAAAATGAGAAAACGAAAGACGAAAGAGGAAAGGTACTAGAAGTCGCTTGTTTAGTGACTGTCAAATTATCGGACCACATTTCCATATTTTCTCAAAAGTAGAGGATATTATTAAAGGCTTATGTAGAGGCTAATTTAAGATATATGTATATATATATATATATATATATATGCTTTATGAAAATTGCCTTATTTATGTTATTTCGCACTGTCAAAATAAGAAAATTGACATTTTAAAATCTGGGATATAAGCACCGGCGTTTTTATATGAGCGGCGCGTTTATGCGAGATTATAGGGTAAAGAAACACAGGGAAGAAAAGGAATTCGAAAAATCAAAAGGAAGGGTGACAAATTGAGGTGGTGGTCCAGAATAATTATTTAACTATTTATGAAATATTTTTTATGGGACGTATACAGTAAGGTTATTGTTATATGCCAAAAAAATGAAAGCTTGAAAAATATTTTGGTAATAATGAAAATGTTGGGAAAAAAATGTTTGCTTTTTTTTATGAATTTGTGGTAATAGCTTTATGAGTTATTTTTTAATTTTAAATTTTAAGGGTAACAGCAGCTAGGTATAGAACATAGGAAACACATCAATTGCAGCAGGTTTGAGTTGTTGAAATGAAGGTCCTAAATAATGTTCTTATTATCATCATCATCTGTTTTTTTAAATTTCTATTATTTGCAACTCATTTTCAAGTAATATACCATAATTGGGGTATGGAAAATAAACATTTGTGTATTCAATTCTTGTGAGATTGGCACCACTCTTTAACCACTGGTACATAATGAGAACGTTGGTAACCTCTTGTGGTGATGCATAGCAAATACACTTGTTCACATACATAAAACTCGCCCTAGTAGGTATGCAGTACCATTCAATACTATTCTTCTGTAGTCCTTGTAAACAAGGGTTTCATGGAATTTCATAGATATGGTTTTCAGTGTTTTTCTTTATTATACCCATTCTTCTATCCATAACCATTTTAATTGTAACCTTTAATTGCCATTTCTTCTCCACTTGAAATTTTTATATCTTTGAAATTTCTGATTTTTTTCATACCCTTTAAGTGACAACTTTCAGACCAAAGGTACTGTCATGCTAATCAAGAGGCAAGTCTTTTCCTTGCAATCTTTTACAATTATGCCTGGAAGGTTGAGATTTTTCTTTCAGTCTGCATGTGTTCTGAAGTTCTAAATTTTAGTTGCATCATTTTCTTTTGTGAGAAGGTCTGGATAATATTTCTACTAGTCCTTAGCATGTGGAGTGTTGGCATGTTATGTAGTGTAGATACTGTGAGGAGCCGTGGCTTAATGGTTAGTGCAACTGCACCGTAACCAAGAATTGCGGGTTCGATTTACTCAGCGGGGGAATCGAACCCGGAATTCTTTGGAACTTCATGAAAAAAAAGCCATTGGTTGGCGTCAGGAAGAGCATCCGGCCAAGAAATTCCTCACTGCCAAATCCAAGTCCCTGTGAAGGGCACCGTCTGAGCCCCAATTACTGGGGGAATATGACGTTGAAAAAAAAAGTATTGTAAATACTGTCCCATTCTGTCATGTTGATCTTTGTTTTCGTTTGGTGCAAGTATAGGGAATCCGTTTTGTCTTAGGTTAGTCTGCACCTAGAGTCAACTCCCAACTTTATTACCTTTTTATATTGGCTTGATAGTTCCTTGTGAAAGGCTGTAGTCCTTCTCTGCCATGTTGAATCCTTCAGCCTCTGTCTTAATCCCAGCACATCTCAGCCACCAGTTTCATTGTATTTTGTGGGTTGTGTTTCATCTATTTCAATCGCTGTTAGTTGAGATTCATTCTCAAGTTTTTGACTTTGACTGGTCATTCAGTGGGATTTTTTTTATCTTCTTGTGCCTGCTTACAAGTTGTAGTTTATAGTCTTTTAATGAGCATAGGTATTTCTGTCAATCAATTATAATATTTTTTACAAAAATTCTATTTGTGAGAATCCCTATCCTCCTTCAGGTCTTCGGATGTAAAGGCCGTCAATAAATTCTGAGTACTGCATTGTGTACAGTCATGGGATACATGATTTTGATATAAAGTCTTTTTTTTCCCTGGCATTATCCAGCTTAAGATATTAAAACTGTAGGAAACTATAGATATTTCCAAGAGGTAAATACGCATTATATACTGCTAATATTGATCTTGATTTTGAGTATAGGTTAAGGTGACCAGAGGTTTGAAACGAAAAAGGCTGTTGTGTTTTTTGTCACAAAAAGGGTTGTAGCGGAGGATGCTAGACATCCCTGTAGGTCTGCTCGTGGGTGTGAACTGCCCGGAGGCATCTGCTCCAATACAAACACGGAGAAAGCCAGGAGACTATGCATACGGAGTGAAAACCGCTCTTGGCTGGGCTATCATTGGGAAAGGCCCAGCAACAGTCAACCTAAAGATCATTACAAGGACAGATTCTACAACTTATGGTAATCAACCTGCACGGAAAGTGACCTTTCTCAGCAAACAGAAGTGCAGAGAAGTATCGCCAACTGAAGTATTGAAGAAACTTGAAAGTGATTTTGGGGACAGTCACGAAGAAAAGTTAAACAAAATCTCGCAAGATGACATGAAGTTTTTGAAGATCATGGAAGAAGCCGAAAAAGATGAAGAAGGCTTTTACACAATGCCGCTGCCCTTTCGAGAGAAAACACACAATCTGCCTAACAACAGACACATGGCCATGAAAAGATTTCAACTGTTAGAAAACAAACTGTCAAAGGATCCTGATGCTAAGAAGGAATATCATGAATTTATGAGCAACATGCTGAAGGAAGGAGACGCTGAAAGAGCATCGCAGGAGAAAGAAAAGGATGTATGGTATATCCCCCATTTTGCAGTGCGTCACCCTAAGAAGAAGAAGTTAAGAGTTGTGTTTGACTGCAGCGCAGATTACAAAGGAGTGAGTTTGAATGATCAGCTACTTGAGGGCCCGGATCATATGAACAATCTACTCGGCATTCTTTGTCGATTCCGCATGAAACCGGTTGCAGTCATGGGAGACATAGAACGCATGTTCTACAGATTCAAGGTCCAAGAGAAGGACCGTGACTTTATGCGATTTTTGTGGTATGACAAGGAAGACCCCACAAAGATAGTTGATTACAGGATGACTGTACACGTATTTGGAGCAACATCATCACCAGCCTGTGCCACTCATGGCTTGAGAATGATTGCCAATGACCAGAAGGAGAAGTACCCTGAAGTGTACAGGTTCATAAAAGATGACTTCTACGTTGATGATGCCATCAGTTCAACTGAGACCCCAGAAGATGCAATCCAGCTGATTGCAAACACAAAGGAAGTATGCAACAGTGGAAATGTCAGACTGCACAAGTTTATCAGCAATGACAAAACTGTCATGGCATCAATTCCCCAATCAGACCGAGCACCAAGCATCCAGAAACTGGACCTAGAGAAAGATGAACTTCCAGTAGAAAGAGCTTTAGGAGTCCAGTGGAATTCAGATCAGGACACGCTACAATTTGATGTTAAACCAGAGAACAAGCCTGCGACCAGAAGAGGAATTCTATCGACGGTGGCATCGGTCTACGACCCCCTAGGAATTGTAGCCCCATTCATCCTCAAAGGAAAGATGATCTTACAAGAAGCATGCAGACAGAATTTGCAGTGGGACGATCCACTCCCAAAAGACCTAAGCATGAAATGGAAGAAGTGGCTGAATGAACTGGAGGATCTCAAGACTGTCAATTTGGAAAGATGTCTTCTTCCAAAAGGAGCTCAAACAAGCCAGGTGACACGAATGGAACTTCACCACTTTGCGGATGCATGTTCAACTGGATACGGAGCATGCAGTTACCTGAGATGTATAATGGAAGACGGAAAGATTCACTGCTCATTCGTTCTTGGAAAGACTCGAGTTGCACCAACAAAGCAACAAACAATCCCGCGCTTGGAGCTTCAAGCCGCTGTTGCGGCATCGGAATTGGCGAAATTCATCAGAAATCAGATGAAGGATTACAAGATCACTGAAGAGTACTTTTGGACCGACTCGAAAATAATCCTAAGTTATATCAAGAATGATTCAAGACGTTTCCATGTGTATGTTGCCAATCGTGTGCAAAAGATTCAGAACAACACAAGCGCGATGAGATGGAACCACATCACAAGCGAAAACAACCCAGCAGATGTTGGATCACGAGGAGTCGCTGCTAGCGACATTATGGACACATGGTTGAGAGGACCAGACTTCCTCTGGGAGCCAAGCTGGAATCTTGATGGAAACAAAGAAGATACGGGATTTGAACTCCCAACTGATGACCCTGAGGTCAGGAAGATGAAGAGCCTTGCCACGGTATGCTCGGAACAAGTGGATCCTGTGGCAGTGGCATCAAGAAAAATCTCGACATGGAAGCGGTTGACAAGAGTCCTCACAAGATTGAGAAATGCAGTGAAGACGAAAACGTGGATCTCAATGAAATCGAACCCAACACAAGCAGAACTAAAAGATACAGAAGAGTTCATCTTCAAATCGGATCAAGCAGCCAAGTTTGCAGAGGACATAGACGCGCTCACAAATGATGGAACAGTTTCAAGACAAAGCCGGATCGTCAAGCTCACTCCTATGCTAACACCGGATGGTTTACTTCGTGTTCGAGGTAGAGCGCAACAATCTGCTGCATTGTCATGGAAGGAAAGACACCCAGTGATTCTACAGAAGGACTCCCTAATCGCAAAGATGGTAGCGGAACACTACCACCAATTGGTCCAACACCAAGGAAAATCTATGACTCATGCAGCAATACGACAAGCAGGAATTTGGATTATCAGTGGAGGACACATGATTTCAAAACTTATCGGTTCATGCATCACTTGTGCCAAGATGAGAAAGATGCCTATGGAGCAACAGATGGCCCCTCTGCCAAAGGAACGTTTGGAACCCTCACCTCCTTTCCAGTGTGTAGGATTGGACTGCTTCGGTCCATTTGTCATAACTGAAAGGCGTAAAGAACTCAAGGTATATGGACTAATGGTCACCTGCCTATACTCTCGGGCAGTGCATATTGAACTATTGACAGACATGACAGCAGATGGCTTTGTAAATGCCTTGAGATGTGTGATAGCTATCAGAGGTCCCATTCAAACAATTCGATGTGACCGTGGGACAAACTTTGTTGGAGCGTTCAAAGAAATGAAGAAAATCGTAGCGAACTCAGACACCTCAAGACTAGGAAACCCAGAGATTATCTACAACCCGCCTTATGCCAGTCATTTTGGAGGAGTATGGGAGCGACAAATACGGTCGGCTCGAAACATTATCAATCAACAACTGCGAACTAATGGAAATCGTTTGGACATGGCAAGCCTCAGAACATTCTTCTATGAGGCCATGGCTATCATGAACAGCAGACCTTTAAGTCCAGAATCCCTCAATGACCCGGATGACATTGTGTTGACCCCAAATCACCTGCTGACGTCAAAGTCAACCTACATTGTGGAACCACCCCAAGAATTCCAAGAAGATGATGTGTACTCCAGAAAACGATGGAGGAGAGTGCAGCAAATGGCAAATGAATTCTGGAGGAAATGGAAATCCCAATATCTCAACACGTTACAGCAACGACAGAAATGGCACAGGGTGCGCAAGAACTTGAAGATAGGAGATGTGGCCCTGATAAAGGATGACCAGCAGCCTCGGACAGGATGGCCTCTTGGAAGAGTTGAAAAGGTCAACTATGGCGAAGATGGTTTAGTGAGGCATGCTGAACTGAGACTCGCGGATGGAACAACTGTGACCCGCCCGATCAACAAATTGATTCACATCATGTAGTAGTATGCAGAATAAATATGCAAAGGCCTATTATATGGCATAAGCTTTCCAATAGTATACTGGCTTCCAGAAAGGAAAATACAAAAAGGTATACATTTGTAGAAATTCTTAGTCAAAAATTTAGAATTCATCCGAAAAAACAGAGTTCTTTGATTGGTAAACTCAAGGAGTTTACGGTGGGGAGTGTAGCGGAGCTGGAAAACTGATTTTGTCAGCTGTATCAGGCTCAGAGGAATGAGAAATAAACAACAGTGTCATCAGGGCATTGTTCTATGTTTGGTGTTTTTAATGTTGCCAGACAGTGTTGAAAGTAATGGGACTCAGGTCGTGTCGATTGTGTGGACATCCTGGCGGGTGTTGGGCTGGGGTGTGATTGTGTAGATCACCGGAATTGCACACCAGTAGAAAAGCAGGAAGTTGTGCAAAGGCCAGGCAGTTGGCTACAGTAGATTGAGGAGGCACGTTGTTTGATTTTAAGACCTCCAAAGGAGCTTTGTAATTTACTACCCCCACAAGACCGGCAAGAGGTATGTTTTCTATTTTCTTATGTACTACCTGTGTATTTTGTCACCACATTCACTGTAATTGTGGCTAATGTAATTGTTGCATGCCCGCTTATTTTATGTTATTTCTTGTAGTTTTCACGGCACCTTAATAAAGTGAAAGTGTCTGTAAAGACCACGTCTTTTAACTTGTGGAGGATAGTACAAGGGTAGTTGATGGGGTTTGGAAGGAGCGTTCGTCCGAGTGATACAAAATTGAAGTTAAATGAATATTGGCACGGTCGTAATTCACAGTGTGTTTTATTAGTACTATGATATCAAGCAGGTTTTTGAATGATAATAGAGAGTTCAAAACAATTTCCTGAGCATGGAAGTCTAGCGCTGAGCAATTAACGAGGATAATACATGTATTGTACTCACGATTCCGGAGTATCCGACTCGGAGTATCCAGCTAGTACTTGTCACTGCTGTGAATCAGTTCCAGCAAGTGGGGCTTTCCAAGGAAAAAGTAGTGAAATTGAGTACAAGTGCATCTGAAGTTGAACATGACCATGAGCAGCTACTTAAGAGTTTCAACCTTCAACTAAGTTTTATGAATGTATAAACACAATTTATTTGTGAGAATACTCGCTCCCAAGGCGCATTGCTCCCTGGTAAACATAGGATAAATTGAACAATAGATGAAAGATCTGAATGTCTAATTTCAGTTTGTACAAAGATCTTAAATATCTCTACCCAGCGCAAGTCAGCAGATAACGTTTCTATTTCCCAAGATGCGATCTTCTCTTTCTAAAGGAATGAACGTAAATTGCAAACACTGTCGAATAAGAAATTTTCATGTATTCCTTGTCCGGGACACATTGTTTCAATACAAACTGCATTTTGTTGAGCTGAATTCCACTGGGGAACTTTTCTGAGAAGCACCCAATCATGTTCAATCAAATGTTTGAAGTGCAGTTCAAAGTATGGTTGCAGGTACTCCTCGCAGCTCGTGTAGAGCTCAACACAGGTACGCTTGAAGACATTCGCTTGCTCCTCAGATACCGAGCTTAATCGAGTTGTTACAGAAGTTGGTATGAAACGTTGCTCTTTCCTGCTTGTCAAACCTCGCCGGACTTCATCTAGGGTTATCGCAGATTGAACAGCGATAGTAGTTTCACTCTCGATTTTCAGAATAGCAGCCTGAAAATATGCTGCCTGGGCAAGGATGAAAAAAAGCCAAGCTTCCGCTAGTGGGTCACCGAAAAACCATTCCAAAATAATCGGGCACTTTGAATGCTTCTAAAATACACTTTCAGAGGATTAAACAACTTCAAGATTCGTTCGATTGTTGGCATTGGTGCCAGTCATCTGGTGTTGATGTAGCCAAGGATCGTACAGTAGTCTACATCAGCTTCCTCACAAAGTTGTTTCAAGCTTTCAACACGTACTGTTTAGTGATGAAAAATCCCACACACTTTGATAAGAACGGTCTCAATGTCTACAGGGAGACAACCAACTGCCGATTTAATGCAATTGTGAATGATGTGTCCTGTACAATCAACGCCAGTGAGTTTTCTGTCCCATGAATTACAAAGTTTGTGATAGAAGTTTTTCTTCCCTTTCCTTTCCAAGCCACCGAAATTTGTGTTTGTATTGTCCGAGCTAACGGCAATGACTTTGTTTGAAATGCCAACATCTTGGATACTCTGCAGAATGTAGTCGTGTAACATATCAGATGTCTCTCCTGGTTTTTCTTGTACAAGTCATCTCGAAATGTTAACTTCAGGAAAGGGGAGAAAATTTGGGTGATTTTTCTCTCTGTCTTGGTTCTTGCACTCTTATACTTTGGCTCAAAAAGTTTTTGTTGGTACAATCCGTTGATCGCAGTGATTGATTATGACTAACATTGTGGTAAGCAAAGGTCTAATTATATTAACAAACAGAGAAATCCCGCCCCTCCCCCCTAACTTTGTTGGTCTAAGCACAGATAGTACGTTGTTGTGTAAGAACTAAAGCAAGAGCTGTTGATTTTCACCAGTCAACTAGGTGGAAAAACTGATTCATAAAATGAGCACAAAATGTTCAATTGGATTCCAATTGAGGGTATAATGGAGGTTTTATGCACAAGTTCTCTTTAAATCATGCTATTTGAGAATTCAAGTTGCTTGCGACAACTTCAAGATACTTGCTGTCAGCAACATACAGAGCTATATTTTTGGTGTTAATCACTGTAATCAGCAAGCCTCCATTCAAATATTGTCACTGTTGATTTAAGAATAATTTGGAACAGCAGTGGAATAATTTGGAACAGCAATTTTAGTGAAGACTCTGCACTAAAATTCAGCGGCCGATTTGCATTTGCTGAGGATTGCACTGTTTCATCGCAGTGCGCATCAGTGTTATATTTAACACGCATTTCCCGAATCCAATGAGTCATGGAACGGTTTTAGGGCACAAGGAAGCCAAAATTCGTGAAATGCGGTAAACGACAGAATCTGATTTAAAAAGGCAGTCGAAGAGAGGACAAAGTTTAAAAAGGCGGTCAACCGCCTCTCTATTTTTCATGAGGTGGTCGACAAACGAAAAAGGCGGTCGTAAGTGCCTCAAAAGCGGTCATTTGGTCACCATAGTATAGGTCCAACTCTATGAGGAAAAAACCCCACTTTTTAAACATTTTCTTTGTTAGCACAATGCTTCACCTCTTCATCTTGTTGCACACCCAGATATTAATAGTTCTCTTCTTGTTCCAGTTGTTTAACGGCAGTGTTCACTTCGAACAAAATCCTTAGTTTTTACAAGCTTTTTTTCTTTAAATATAGGTTTGGTACATTTGTCTAGTTCAAATTGCATTCCAATGTCATCACTGAATTTCGTAACAGTTAAAACAATCCTTCGAGATCGCAATTATTCTTTCCAAAGGGTTTCACTTCGTTCATGTACAATAGTTGATTAATCAACTTGCTCATTCTTTGATATCTGTACTCAGTAATGTAACGTGGAATTGACAAGGAAGTCAGTGAAGGGAAAAAAGGATTGGTAATGAGTCTCCTTGGAATATTCCATATTTGACTCTCAGATTGTCTGTTTTTGAAATATCATTAACCTAACTGGGGGACATGACACAACCTTCTCGCGGTGTTCCCTGCTAAGTTGTCTGCTTGAATCTAAACTTCAAGCCAAGTCAGTGAACTAACTGTGTCATTAGACAATCTACTATTGATATCCAAACGAATCTCCATTTTGAATCTCAGCGTACTACAATTGAATGTCCAGGGAATGACAGCCTTCAAAAATGCTGTGCTTGAGCAACTGACTCTCACCCATAAACCCGATGTGATACTCCTCCAGGAGAAGCACGGTGATACCACGAAACTACTGAAATTACCAGGCTATGTCCTGGTTGAGCACATAGCGAGCAAAGTGCATGGTATCGCATCCTTTGTTAAGCTCACTGTACCGTTCCAAAAACTAATGAAGAGTGCGCCACAACAAGACACTGAATTGATTGCCATCCGCGTAGCTGGTACTACCGTTGTGAATGTGTACAGACCTCCCCCAGCTAAACTCGATCCACAGACGATGCCAGACCTTGTTAAGCCCACTCTTTTTGCTGGTGATTTCAATAGCCACCACACCGAATGGGGACACAGTAGGAATGGCAAGAATGGAACCACTCTTGTTCAATGGGCAAGTCGTACTAATCATCTCCTGGTATATGACCCGAAACAGCCGAAAACCTTTAGGTTCGGGAGATGGAAAACTGAAACTAACCTTGATCTCTGCTGGTGGAATGGGCCACTTCCTGCACCCCGTAGGACTGTCCTTAGACACATCCCCAGCTCTCAACACCGACCATTAATCATCAACACCTACATGCCAATTGATACCCAAACGCCTTCGCGCCCAGCTCCAAGATTGAACTTCCGCAAGGTAGATTGGCCTAAGTATGCAAAACTAGTTGATGCTGCTGTACCCAACCTACCAACACCAGAGAGTGATAACATCAATGAAACCTATGAAGCCTTTTCCAAAATCATCCCTTACAGTTGCCCATGAAATCATCCCTAGAGGAAAGAGGAAACAATACATCCCATGCTGGGACAGCCACTGTGAAGATCTTCTAAGGTCAATCAGCTCTTCTACTGATGACTCAGCTAGAACTGCACACACAAATGAACTTAAAGAACACCTGAATAATTTGAAGCCTGATCGTTGGCTTGAAACCGTGGAACAGATAAATATGACTCACTCTAGCCGGAAGGCATGGNAGAGTGATAACATCAATGAAACCTATGAAGCCTTTTCCAAAATCATCCCTTACAGTTGCCCATGAAATCATCCCTAGAGGAAAGAGGAAACAATACATCCCATGCTGGGACAGCCACTGTGAAGATCTTCTAAGGTCAATCAGCTCTTCTACTGATGACTCAGCTAGAACTGCACACACAAATGAACTTAAAGAACACCTGAATAATTTGAAGCCTGATCGTTGGCTTGAAACCGTGGAACAGATAAATATGACTCACTCTAGCCGGAAGGCATGGGCCGTCATAAAGCGCCTTACCGGGGAAGAGAAGCCACCTCAACAGTGTCCTGTGAGGGCCAACGCCATCGCAAGTATCCTCATAGCAAATGGGAAATTCCCTAGTGCTGATAAAGAGCTTGAAAAGACGGTTAAAGCCGGTTAAAACCTCAAAATTGATGAGCTCACCAACAGCTAACATGAACCTGTCCGCTGATTTTTACTGATGACGAACTCGAACTAGCTTTCAAGACGATGAAGCCTAACAGATGCCCTAAGGTGGGTGAAAGAATTTATTTTCCACTGCGTATCTTCCTGCAAACTCCCAACCATTTGGAGAAGAGGTTACGTCATCGCAATCCCCAAACCTGGGAAAGAAATGAATGATCCTAAAGCATACCGTCCCATATCACTATTATCAGTGGTCTATCAACTGCTTACCATGGCACCAATATGCAGAGAATCCAACTCTCTTACAAATGATATGGCATCAATTTCATCGTACTTTCAAAAGTGGCACCTGAAACTAAGTATCCAAAAAACTCACTCTTTCACCTAAACAACAATGATGCTGAAACCAAGCTCAGGGTAGCCGTTAATGGGAAAGACGTACCTTCTGAAAAACATCCGAAGTACCTTGGCATCACTCTTGACAGAAGCCTCACCTTCAAGTGTCATATAGACAAACTTGTTGGTAAAGTCTCCTCAAGAGTTGCTACACTGAAAAGACTTGCAGGAACATCGTGGGCATCTGACTTTACGACCCTCAAATCATCCACACTTGCACTAGTATATGCTCCAGCTGAATACTGCCTACCGGTATGGATGAGGAGTGCACACACCCAAACGTTAGACAGTGTTCTAAACTCTGCCCTAAGACTCATCAGTGAATGTCCCACCTTCACACTGAGGAAATCCATGCACGTCGTGGCTGGCATTCCGCCACACCACATCAGACGGGAATCTATCATGCTGGATTTAGCAAACAAGTGTGAGAGCGAAGGCCATCCCATGCATGAACTTGTCAGCGAATATCCCAACACCAAACTGCTCCGTAGTAGAAACCCTCTCCCTCTACAACTCAGAGCGATAAAGTACAAAGCAGATGGGCTAGCTGGCAAGCTGTAAGATGGTTGGATGAATGGGAGAATACAACCACACCACTACAAGACTATGTCCCCGTACCAAATACCCACCCGGCTGGGCACAAGCTCCCAAGAAAGAGCTGGGTAAACTTTAACAGGCTGAGGTTAGGCTATGGTAACTTTGGTAGCTGGCAGCACAAGATTGGACTGTTCAGCAGCCCCTCATGCAATGCGGAGAGAGCAATCAAACCGCAAAACACATAATCAATGACTGTGCTACCTTCAAACCACCTGGTGGCGCCAGAGCGCTGAGAGAGCAGCCACTGAGTGATGAGTTACAGCAATGGCTGCAGATAATGGAATGGTAGAGAAGTCATACGGAAGAAGAAGATTAATCTAACTTACGTAAAGGTTGGTGTTTTATCATTACATGTTGTACTGCAAGAATTTAATAACAGTTTGCGAAAGTTGAAATAAATACAGAGCTCTTAGGAGTCATGCATGTGATACACTATCAAATGCTTGTTTTAAGTCCATCCAACCCACACTTAGGTTTACATATTTCCTTTGGTAATTTTCTATCAGAATCCAATTTATCATAAACTTTGTGTTTATATGGGGCTGTGTACATCATTTTTATTCTAATGGGAAAAATTTGTTAGCATCCATGAAGAAAAACAGACTTTCTGCGATTATTCATGTAAGAACTTTGAAAATAGCTCACAGAGAGGTAATGGGTCTGTAATTTTGGAATTTTTTTGAGTCCTGATATTTAAGCAAGGCGATAGGTCATTCATACAGAAGGCTAATTAGGAGTTTTGTCTGATGCATTTGTTATTTCCGACTTGTATTAAGCAAAGGGCTTTTGAATTGCAAATAAAGGGCGAAGCCAGTGCATTGGAAGTTAGGCGAAACAAAGTGATTTTCATTTATGTGACCTGTTTAGTGCATTCTCCAATTCCTTATTGGTAATATCTTCTCATGACTGCATTTTAATATTTTGGTACTTGATAGCTACAGTTTACTGTCCTTTTGCAATAAAACGTTTATTAATACTTCAGATGTTACTTTAAAAATTCCTTATTTCATTTCACTTGGGATGTCTTTTATCTCCATTGTTTTTTTCACAATTTCACAATAACGCCTTTTTATATCTTCTTTAAACATTCTGCAAAATTTGGTCCTCTTTTCATATCTTCTATTTTTTTACCTTTCACTTGCGTTTTTTGTTTTAACGTTTATTTCAATTCAGAAATTTGATTTTCTTTCTGTTGATAGATTGTTCTTCCGAATAACTTTGTAACTTTTACGAGTTTCACTAAGCACTCCTATTGAGAGTTTCTCCCCATTCGTAATTGAAAAGTTCTCTTCAAATACTAAAAATTTAGTGTAATTTATTTTTACATAAAGTTTGAGCATATCAAAATTCTCAAAATGCCTAATTTTAAAGAACAACAGCATAAAAAAATGTTTTTACCATTGAAAAGAGTCTTGCATCTACACTTTGTCATTTAACTTCTGAAATTTTCAATATATACTTAGTATTTCGTGTTGATCTTCGATGGTTTTTTAATTTATTGCAATTTTGAAATTTTCACTCACTTTACCAGAGATTTCATAACAAAAATTACAGCTTGGTTTTGCTCTTTATTTCACATCTTTAGTATACAATTATCAATGACTTATTTAGGATGAGAAGCAGACGAAATATTACATGAGAAGCTGGAAGATGGAGATTCTGTCTTTGCACAGCCATTTTCACTTATCATAAACTTGACTTTAAGAGGTCGTACAGTAGACTTAAGTCATGTTTTGCCAATAACTGGGCTCAGACGTTCAGAAAGACTTTGTTGTGGCAATGAGGAAAGTCCCTCTAAAGTAAAGGAAAGAAAGAGAAATAGAGAGGGACGTGGGGATGGAGACACACACAAAGAAAGAAAGAAACAGAGAGACAGCCAGCCGTGTGTATATGTACACACACACACACACACACATATATATATATATATATATATATATATATATATATATGTATATATATATGTATATATATCTTTAGATAGATAGATAGATAGATATATATATATATATATATATATATATATATATATATATATATATATATATATATATATATATATAGAGAGAGAGAGAGAGAGAGAGAGAGTGGAGAGTGAGTGAGGGGGAAAGAGAAAGAGAGAGAAAGAGAGAGAAAAAAAGAGAGAAAAAGAGAAAGTAAGCAAGCGGAGAGAGAGAGAGAGAGAAAATTGTCAACCTCGAAGCTTTTTTTATAAACAAAGTTCACAGTGTACTAAATAACAATTTAAAGAGCAGGATAAAAGCAATATTAGTGAATATCTTTCAAACTTTTTTGCAAGAAATGGTTAAACATAGTTTTTTCATGAAATTGTTCTCTTTAAAATATTGTAGAATGCATCGAATGATCCTCATTGAGATAACTCTAATCTTGTTTGTTTTTTTTCTACTTGAAGACTAATTCGATAAACAAGATTTTACCTTTTTAGAAGAATTCCGTCTGTTTTTTACACCATATAAACACGCTTTCAAATCTGATTTGATGTTAACACTTGTAATAACCTTCTCTTGCTTTTCATTATTTTCTGAAAGTTTGATATGTCATTCACTTTGAACTCCTTGGTGTTGTGTTTATTCCTTGTGATTAAAAAAATTATTTTCCTTCTGTCTCAAAAATGTGATGAAAACAGAGTTTTTAAAGATAACGTGGGCTCAGCCTCTGTTATTCTAATCATCTTTTTGTTTTTGTTAGATCGTTAACTGGTAACGGGGTGTGATCGTGACTGTGTTTATAATGTGGGCGTGATTATTACTTCCTTCAAGAAGGTCATGTTTTCATCTGCGTTGACCCAATTTTCTGTCTGTTTGTTCTTTTATTTGTTGGATTGTTTGTTTCTTCGTGTGCTAAATAAGTCTAAAAGTTACGAAAGAATTTGAATGAAATCCTTAAGAAATATTGCTAGTACCACAAGAAAGAATTGGTTAGATTTTGGTGTCAATTGGCGAAAGTTTGGATGCACTGAGTTCTTTTTTTAAAGGTCCAACAACGCTACAGACCATACGAATTTTGTGGACAAAAACTAAAACGCAATGTTTGACAATCAAGTTTGCTGTAGGTAGTTAGGTAAAACGCTTACATAGCAAACAGGAGATCTCCAATTCAAGTCGGAGGGCAGTGATTTGCTTTTGTCCATACTCTGTGTTTCTGTGTCTTCAGCAATACTTTTAAAAAAAGCACTAGTTATAATATTTTCCAAATATTGCACCTGCTTGGGAGAGGTTTGCACTGTTTGAATGCCTTTCTAGTAGGTCATAGATTAGTTTTACAACACAAATGATTTAACTGGGGATTTAACTAACGTCTTATAAGATCCAATTGGACATTATCGAATGTTCCCTCTCTCAGTTACAAACTCTCTCCTTTCTGGGCTTCAGATCCCACCAATTGATTTTAAAGTAAGTACAATTTTTTACCCTCAATATCACTTTTCAAAATTCGCCTACATCATTGCTTCTCTTGAACCAGAAATCGTAATATTCTCATTCATCCACCTAATACTGATCCATATGATCATCTGAAATCTAAACTCATCAAGCGTACTTCGGCCTCTGAGCAGTATCAGAGGAATGAGGTGACCTTAAATCTTCTCAACTACTACATCGCATGAGTCAGTTGCTATTTGATAATCAGTTAGAAGACCGCATATTCCGGCAGTTTTTCCTCCAATGTTTACTTGCTAACGCTCTGTTAATTATTGGTTATTCACTGGACAATGTCACTAAAGAACAATGAGCTACTCTATGTGAAAAAATTGAAGAAGTCACTCCTTCTTGTCCTTCTCTCTATACCGTCTCTCCTCTATCCCCTTCTTCTCCCTTCACTTTCTCGTCAGTCATTGACTTAGTACACAAAATCTCTCAATATTCATTCCAATGCCCTCCGTCTGTTAGTTCTCACCGCTCCCAAAATGCCCCTGATGATCTCTATTTTTACCATTGCCTTTTTTCAAGAACAACAACAAACATTCACCTCCTGTGCATAATCTTCGACTGAATCAACTGGCACAGGTACTGGTAGTCTCCTTCTCTACATGCGAGACAAAATTGTCGAAACCTACTTTTTAGTGGATACTGGGGCTAAGGTAAGCGTTCTCCCACCCTAACCTCACCAATATCCTATTCCGTCTAGACTCGCTCTTCAGGCTGCTAATAAATCACCCATCACCATATACGATCGACAGTCACGCACTCTAGATCTTGGTCTTCTTCGTTCTTTTTCTGGAATCTTCATCATTGGTAATGTACCCTCTTTCATTATTGGTGAGGATTTTCTGGAAAATGTTGGATTGAAAGTGGATCTTCGTCACTATAAACTCCCTATACGCACACCAAGCCTACTGTCAGAGGAGTCACTTACATTGCATTATCACAACATTCTATCTTTGCTCTGTCTACTTCCTGGCCCTATCAATTTCTTTTCCGAGAATTTCCTGACAGATTAAGACCATGCAATAAAGAGACCACCATCAAACACTCCATCAAACACTCCATCAAACACCACATAGAGAAACATACCCTACTGTTTTTCTCGTCTACGCATACTTTCTCCTGACCGTCTCAACATTACTAAATTTGAACTTTAACACATGTTACAACAAGGTATTATTCGCCTATCTAAAAGCGTTTGGTCTTCTACCCTACATATGATTTGTTAAAATAATTCTAGTGATTCGTACCCCAGTAGTGATTGTCGTGCCTTAGGTCGTGCATACAGGGCCACTACTCATCTTCACGGAGCAACTGTCTTTTCCATAATCGATCTGGTTATCACCACTACTTTTGGTCTTTTTGAGTTTGTGCACACCTTTTTTGGCCTTCGAAACTCAGCTCAAACTTTCTAAATGTTCATTGATGAGAGCTCTTCGTACCTTTGACGTCACCTCTGCTTACCTTGAAAACCGACTTGTAGCAAATACGACTGAAAATAGACATCTCACTCATTTTCGTCTTCTTTTTCAACACTAGCACGAGTATGGTGTTGTCCTCAATCCACCAAAATGTGACTTTGGTGTTTCATCTCTTGACTTTCTTAAAAGTCACATTTCAGCTGAAGGTACCACTCCTTTGCCACAGAAAGTGTAAACTATCCAGAATTTTCCTGAATCTTATTCTTTGCAAAAACTCAGAGAATTTCTTGACCTATTCAACTTCTATTTTTATTTCATTACAAACTGTCCTTCTATTTTACAACCACTTGCCGACTAACTCTCCAACAAGGATACCACTCACCTATTGCAATATCCTGTGTCTGTTCTAGCTGCTTTACACACTATCAAATCTACTCTTGCCAATGCCTCTCATTCAGTTTCAGATGCACCATTCAGACTGATGGTTGACAACTCAGGTGTCACAGTAGGTGGCTATCACCAATAGCTCATTGATGGCCATAGACACTCCATCTCTTTCTTTTCCGAACAAAGTCAGTCAGCATAGATCAGGCACAGTACATGCGGTCGTAAATTTCTTGCTGTTTATCTTGCCATAAGTCATTTTCACTGCAGGATTGAAGGACAACCACTCTTTTTTCTCAATGATTATAAACGATTACTTTATGGTTTATCTTCATCGTCTAATCACTACTCTCTACGAGAAATTCGCCACCTTGATTTTATTCCTCAAAACACAACTGACATCCACCATCTTCATGGTAGAGATAATGCCGTAGCTGAGGCACTCTTTCGCATCGAAACATACTCCTCTCTCTAAACCTTTTCGTTCAGTCAGTTTCGACCAACTTGTCGCAGCTCAGAGACGTTGCTGAACTTTATTATTTACAAGCCAGTTCTTCTCTTTAACTTAGTTAATTTCTTCTTCCCTCTTTACCTCAAATCATTCTTTGCGACTATTCTACAGGTAATTCACATTCATATGTTTCATAATCATGTCACTGCCAAATATTTGATACCCTATATTCTTTGTCATATCCAAGTATTCTTGAGACTCAAAAACTCATTACACAACGCTACATCTGACTAAGCCTTCACAATGACATCCATCAATGGTCACAATCATGCATATCATTCCAGAAAGCTAAAGTCCATCACCATACTGCCACTTCTTTTGACACTTTTAACACACCTGACGCTCTTTCACCATATGCACTTAGATATTGTCAAATCTCTCCCTCCATCCCTATCGTTATCTTCTCACCTGTATTGATTGCTATATTCAATCACTAGCAGGTATACCTATGTCAAACATTTTCGCCGAAACAATCTCTCACACTTTCATCAACCATTGGATACCTTCCTTTGGTATTGTTAGGTTTGTTGTCCTAAGCTATTTCTTAGTGTTTTTGAGCTGTCGATACCCGGATATCATTTTATTGATATCCATCAGACACAATAGATGTCACCACAATACATGGTTACCGGGTACACAGAGTTACGCTACAACATATCCTCCCAGTTAAGTTTGAAACACAAATGTTGAGAAAATCACCAGTTAACTACAAAGTTACAACTAAATCTAAAAAAATGTTCGTACCAACACAAATGTTCACAGTTCAATGTCCTTTAAGTGTAGTAGAATGTTACTTAATAAACAATGTCCTAGTCCAACTATATAGAGTACTTAATTACTATTAAGATATAAGTTCAGTCTTTCGACTGGTTTGCGAACCCGAGAACTACGACGTAATTCCGGTTGAGCCGCAGGGTTTGCGGGTAGCGCTGGGTTATTTGCAGGAAGCGCAGGGTTAACCGATTCGGATCGAGATGGAGATCTTAGACGTCCCGGAACAGATTTGGGTTGAACATCACCGGGTGGTGGTTCTCGATTTTCCGGTTGTTGCTGCTGTGGACGAAATGTAGGTATGGAATCGGGACTCAGAAGCTCTAAATCCTCACATGGTTGATCTACATCTGGTGAATCGCAACGCCTCTCTCGGATATGATCAATGTGTCGCTTGAAGATACGACCATCATGCAACTGAACAGTGTATGATAACGGACCGTTCACAGAAATGATTTCACCTGAAAGCCAGTTGCTCTCGTCATGTATATGAACATAAACTTTGTCACCAATGTCAAATTTACGTTCTCGAGAATGCTTGTCATGTCTGTCCTTCATGGCAGATTGTTTCATGAAGACAGATCCTCGTGCGTCCGGTGTCAGCAGAGATATACGCGTACGTAAACGTCGGTTCATAAGCATCTCTGATGGTGATTGTCCAGTAGTAGCATGCGGAGTTGTTCGGTACGATAGCAACAATCGAGATAATCTTGTTTCCAGACTACCGTCAACGAGTCGCTTAAGTCCATGTTTCACAGTACGAACTGCTCGTTCTGCTAATCCATTCGAGGATGGATGGTACGGAGCAGTTAACACATGTTTGATACCGTTTTCAGTCGTGAATGTTTTGAATTCTGATGATGTAAAGCACGCACCATTGTCACTCACTATGATGTTGGGCAGACCATGTGTTGCAAAGCTCTGTCTCAGCTTTTCGATTGTTGTCGAAGAAGTGGAAGATGATGTTATATGAGCATCTATCCATTTTGAATGTGCGTCAACAATGACTAGTATCATCTTGCCTTGAAAGGGTCCAAGATAGTCAATATGAACGCGACACCAAGGTTTATCGGGCCACTCCCATGGATGCAATGGTTGTGAGGGTGGCAACGGTCGTGATCGTTGGCAAGTGTTACAGTTTTTTACTTTGTTTTCAATGTCCGCATCCTGATTAGGCCACCATACATATGAGCGAGCCAACGACTTCATGCGTGTCATGCCTGGATGTGTGTCGTGTAACAGTTCGAGAACTTTCAATCTACAGTCAGTAGGTATGATAACTCGAGCTCCCCATAGAACACAATCGTCCTGAATACTGAGCTCATTCTTGCGAGACTCGTAAGGATGGTATTGTTCACGTTGCGAATTATCAATCGTTGCTGGCCATCCGTCTAGCACGAATTTATGTACTTGGGATAAAACTGGGTCACGTCTTGTCGCTTTCCTGATTGTTCTTACGTTCATGACAGTGTTGTCCATGTTTTCCAACATGTTCACGACGTCCCCTGGTGTTGGTGAATAGCTCGTTGTTGTCGATAATGGTAATCTGCTTAGAGCGTCTGCATTGGAGTGATCTTTTCCCTTGCGGTACACAATTGTGTAGTCGTATGCGGATAGCATTAATGACCATCTGATTAGTCTTGGAGACGCGGTCAACGGTACTGATTTCATCTCACTCAACAATGTGAGTAATGGCTTATGGTCGGTCACTATGCTGAAATGTTTACCAAAAAGGTACTGGTCGAAACGTTTAACGCCATATACGATCGCAAGTGCCTCTTTGTCGAGTTGCGAGTAGTTACGTTCAGATGCGTTCATTGTCTGCGAAGCATACGCTATAGGTTTTTCTGAACCATCAGGCATCTTGTGTGACAAAACACATCCCACTGCGTATGGCGAAGCATCACATGCTAATATGATCTCCTTGTTGGGATCGAAATGTGTGAGCACACGGTCAGAAGTCAGAAGACGCTTAGATTCGTTGAATGAGTCATCTTCCTCCTTGGTCCAAGTCCAAGAAACGTCTTTGCGAAGAAGATTATGCAGTGGTGCTAATACCGTAGACAAGTTTGGTAAGTATCTACCATAGTAGTTTAACATACCTAAGTATGCTTGCAGTTCTTTCTTGTTCGATGGTGTCGGAGCATTGTTTATCGCGCTCACCTTGTCGTCGGTCGGATGAATACCGTTTGCGTCGATTCTGTGACCTAGGTACGTCACACTCGGTTGCAAGAACTGACATTTGTGTAGCTTTAGTCGCATGCCGGCTGACTCTAATCTCGTGAGCACTTTATCCACGTTGGATATGTGTTCATGTAATGTTGAACCCGTTATGATGATGTCATCTTGATAGACCGATACATGTTTCAGTCCTTGGAACATGGTGTCCATAATGCGCTGAAAAATCGCGCTGCCGGATTTTATGCCAAATGGCATACGATTGTACGTGTACAACCCCCTGATTGTGTTGATAGTGACAAACTTCTGTGATTGTTCATCCAATGGAACCTGGAGATATGCGTTGCTCAAATCTACCTTCGAATACAATACTCCGCCTGATAATTGCACATAGATGTCCTCGATTCGAGGTAGCGGGTATGGATCAAGTTCAGAGACCTTGTTTATAGTGACTTTGTAATCACCGCAAATACGAATGGACTGATCTGTCTTCACGACAGGTACGATAGGGCTTGCCCATTCCGAAAAAGCTACTGGACGAATAATCCCTTGTTGCTCAAGTCGGTCAAGTTCCTTCTCGATGCGTTCGCGCAGGGCATATGGGACCGGTCTCGCTTTGAAAAAACGCGGGCTTGCCTGCGGATCAACTCGGAGTGATGCATGCGCACCTTTAATCTGACCTATTTCATCTTTGAACACATCATTATGTTTATCTAAAACTGCTTGCAGTTTAGAACCTGATACCTTGTTAACTGAACGACCTTTGACCTGCTCAGCCCAATCAAGTTTCAATTTAAACAACCAATTTCTGCCCAGGAGTGACTGTTTATCTCCTGGGGTTACTAACAAAGGCAATTTCACAGTTTGGTTGTTATGTTGTACAATAACATCAGCTTGACCCATAATTACAAGCTTATCACCAGCATAAGTCTTAATGCCAGGATCAGGAATATTCACAAGTGTTACATTGTTCAAATGTTTGTTTAGAGTAGTCTCCCCAATAATGGTGAATGCTGCACCAGTATCTAGTTCAAAAGGTATTGTCTGACCTTCAACATCAATGTTGACAAATATAGGGTCAATGTTTATGTCATCACTTAAGTGATACATGTCATAGTGTTCGCCAGTGTGGTCATAGTGTTCATCAGTTTGACCATAATGTTCATCAGTTTGTTGCTTATGCAGCTCAGAGTGTTCTCGTGTTAAACTGTTAACCCCCTTACCAGACATACATACCTTGGCGAAGTGGTTACGTTTGTTGCACTTACTACAAATCTTGTCACGTGCAGGACAGTTCTTTATATCGTCGTGCCACTTTCCACCGCAGAATTTACAATGTTGTTGTGAATGTTTGTTGTTGTTCCGTTTTTGAGAATGTCCGTTGTTGTTCTGTTTCCGATATTCCGGAGTCTGCGTTGGTTTCTTCTTGAACTGCTTCGGCGTTGTGGATACAGCATTAATGTTCGGTCTTTCCATAACAGCAGCTTGTGCATTCGAGAGTTCTAAAGCACGTCCGCGTTTCAATATGTCCGTCAGGGATAAGTTTTTTTCCAACGCCTCACGTCTGAGTTTAGGATTGAGACATGTTCTTATGATGTGAGATTTAATTGTTCTGTCACGATCGTCAAACTCACATCTGTTGGCCATGTCTATTAATCGTGTGTGGTATGCAGACAGTGACTCACCCTGATGTTGTTTAGACTCGTGGAAAAGGAAAGTTTCATACTCCACGTTCTTTTGTGGCATGAAGTGTTCATTCAGGTATCGTTTGCCAGCCACATAATCATTTTCACCTTCCAGTTTTACAATTTGAAACGTGTCGTATATGTCATGAAGCTTTTCACCGCCGCAGTGAAGCAATAATGCGAGCTGTCTAGCTGGGTCTTCTATGTTTAACGCCAAGATCATGTTTTCAAAGCGTTTCGTGTACTTGGTCCACCGTACCGCAGTTGAGCTTGATATTTCACAGTCAAATTCAGGAAAGTTCGGTAAAGCCATTGAAGCCGCCATCTTGATTCCTTTGTTCTGATCACAAAATGTTTTTCCAACGAATTTCAAGAAATTCCCTCCGTTTCAGCAAGTCAGACTAATAAAAATCCGTTCACAGGTTTCAGAGTTCCACAAATCCTCGTCGCCATATGTTAGGTTTGTTGTCCTAAGCTATTTCTTAGTGTTTTTTGAGCTGGATCCTCACAGCAGAAAAATATAAACGTTCTTTCAACGAAAAGCATACATCCGGGAACTGTCGATACCCGGATATCATTTTATTGATATCCATCAGACACAATAGATGTCACCACAATACATGGTTACCTGGTACACAGAGTTACGCTACAACAGGTATACCCTCTATAATTACCACTGATCACGAAGCCCAATTGGAATACACTGTTTTCCGTCTTCTCACCTCACGTCTTGGCAGACAATAAATGCATCCATTCCACTGCTTACCATACTATCACTAACAGTCTTTTAACGTTTTCATCGCCAATTCCAATCATCCCTCAAAGCTAAACTTGATTCTTTTCACTGGGCTGGTATCCTCCTACTTATTGTACTGGCAATTCAATTGACACCAAAGACAGACATCAGGTATTGTCCAGCAGAACTTTTATATGGCAAACCCCTTCCTCTACAAAACGAATTTTGTAATCCAAGTTCGGAAAACAACTCTCTAGATCCAAGCAATTGCATCAGATTATTGATGTCGCTTTACATTTCATTCCTTCCTGCCCTCCCAACTTGTCCATCAAGAAGAGCTACTCACCTTCCAAACGAAGTAAACACTTGTAGACACATTTCCATTCAGGAAAACTCCGTCAAAGTCCCAAATCAACCGCCTTTCAAAGGACCCTATAGAGTTATTTTTAGAGACCATAAGTATTTTACTTTGAATAAAGTAAGCATTAATTGATTAAAGGCTGCATTTACGGACAAGTTGAAACATTTCAATAGTAACGCAGTCAAACATTCTCCTTGGCTCAATTTGAACAAAGCTCACCACCTCATACATAAGACCCACAGAAATTCGAAAAATACCATCCAGATGACACGTCCATTTCCGGAAGGATCTGTATAGCTTTTATTTGGACATGAATTAATAAAATTCGAAAACTAATATTATAGATTCAGTCATTTGCCAAACATTTGTTCAAACGGATTGCTACATTATGAATTTTGACATATTTTTCGAATATTTAATATGTTAATCTTTATCTAATTACTGTCCTTCGCTCCCTCAAACTCGCTCTCTGGGAGAGGAGCTCTGTAGTGAACCACATAATTGTTATTAGATTCCATGACTGCCACTGCGATAGGTCTACTCACCAGATTTGTACCAAGGGGTGACTGTTCCTACGTTAATGCTCAGGAATGGAATACTCTCTTAACATAATTTTTCTTCATCTACTTAAATCATTCTGCTGTATATATGTCGTCCACTTCTGCCTTGTGAATATTAACACACAATCTTATCACGATCTTGGTACACACACACACTCACACACACACATATTCACAACAACTGGATTGATTATCTCAACCACCGAATTGTTCTTCGATGTACACTCTTAAACAGCGAAGCAGCCATTGCAAGTCTATTTCAATGTTTATTATACAGCGTCATACATTTAACCACGTAACCTACATATCTATCCATGAAAGACCCAAACAGAGGAGATAGATCAAATGAAGGTAGACAAAAAGTACGCAATATACCTTGAACATCAAGGCATATGTATCGCTTTCCAAAGTCCCTTTTAGTTATACTGGTAAATGAAAGAAGAAGAAGAAGAAGAAGAAGAAGAAAAAGAAGAAGAGATCTTCAGAGGCCATCAGTTTGAGGGAGAAAAGAAATTAGAATAAAAATTACGAGAAAAATGAACGGATGGGTATAAAACCAACAAGCTTAATGAAGCACTTCCAAAGAAATACTTACAGAATCAACATGATGATGTGGCTTCGCAGGGTTCGTCAGAGGCTGGAGTCCAGAAGTTAGGGTAGAACCTTGTCATTGGAGTAAACAACAAGATAGCCAGTATATAAACAAACCAGCTAGTCTGCATTTGAGCTACCTGTCTAGTTGCCAAATGTAACAGGGTAACTGTATTAGAGTGTTAGTATTAAACTGTGTAGAAATTTCCCATAGACAAATACAAAGAATACCCTTTTTTATTTTATAACTTGTGAACTTTACTGGGTTTCTTTAAACACCTAAAAATAAATATTTTGGTGTTAGAATAAAATTACACCTTCCATATGGAATCCGATGTGCTGAGTTCAAATATGCAGTTAGTCCAGCTGTACCGCATAGAGTTTTTAGCTAACAGGAAAAACCCAGAGACATACTCACTATTATTCTGCGCGACTTATAGTAGACCTAAACATTTCAGTTTATTTTAATTTCACCAAATTTTCCAACTTAAAGTAGTACTATTTATATTCCTATCCAGTTCATTTTCATGTTTAAAAACCACAAAGCACTTTAGTTTCTGCGGTGTTGAACTGTTAATGTATCAAAGTAATTAAATCATTGTATCAGTGGTGTTATATAAGTTGCTGATTATGGTTGGTGATTGTATTTACAAACAGAATAGTCAGAAATGTAAACATTATATAAAATCCAAATTGCAAAGCATCTGGTTATTCTATTTATAATGAAATTACGTATCAAGAACCACGTATTCGGACGAATGTTCTGCACGGGGAAGAAAATGGCTAGTCGAGGATGTTTAAACCACCAGAACAATTTTTTCCATATTTGTGGTATGTTTACATGTACAAAACAAAGAGAAAATCTAGAAATTGAAAAGAGTATATAAGTGTTTTTTTGGGTACATAGTTGGATACCAAGATAAATAATACGCTCCACGTCTGTGGTATGCTACATGGTACACAGGTCACAGAGAATGGCTAAATGGACACAAGGGAGTGTGTGCCTTTTGCTGTGCCCTTAATAGGGCGTGAACGTAAAGATCAATGTTCTGCTTGGTAGCTTTTTTAACAAATACTTCTGGCTTTAACCCTAAAAGTAAAATAACGTTGTTTATCACCCTCTGTTTACAACATGGATAGCAATAACGTTCTGATTGAATTGGTACTAGGTTTGATAATACATTCGAGCCCAAAGTGGATGACATACTCCATTTAATAGATCAAAAGTACCTTAATGACCTTGTTAAGGATTTAAGTCTGACAAAGGAGAAGGCTGAGCCTTTAGGTTCAAAAGTACAGCAATGTACCTTACCACAGAAGGTAGAACCAAGATATTGCTCTACTGCAAAAGGTATTTGGAATTCTTTCCTTTTATTCAAACAGAAAATGTTTTTTACTGCGTGGATATAACTTGTCTACTTTCAGTCCTAAATTACCAGCATATGCCTTCTAAATGGCGACTATTGATCAATGGCAGTAAAACCAGATTGAAAGCAGTACTGCTATATAATGACAAAAAAAACCCTTGTCTACCAGCAGTATATGCAGTGCGTCTGAAAAAGACGTATGACTTAACGATTCTTCTTTTAAACGTATCAAATGAGTACAATATAACTAGAATATTTGTGCAGACTTTAAAGTAATTTTTCTCTTAATGGGATCATAAATGGGACAAACAAAACACATTCTTAAGCGTTGGAACATTTTTGATAATGTAAATCATTACACTGCCAAGAAATGGCCTGAATGGCATGTTTTCCTTCTTGGCAGATATGACGTTCAGCATTTTACACTAGTGCATCCAAAAAATATTTCTTCCAAACACTTCACTTCAGGTGGCGTTTGATGCAAAACTTTGTCAAGGCGACAGATAAGCATAAAGCTGGATTGCAGTATTTCAAAGAGAAATTGGAGGAGAAAAGAGAAAAGCAAAGCTGAAAGACGTCACTTTCATTTTACAGGAGATGGGCAAGATGAGTAGTGATGAGAAGTTTGAAAAAATTGCGGCATGGGGCCCATTTATAAATGTAGCTAACAGTTTTATTGGTATTGGTAGGGCTAAAGATCATTCTGGCTTAGTGGAGACATTACAGGATATGTTTCAAGAACAGGAGAACAGAATGCTTTTGAAAATGCACTTTTTGGATACGCATTTTGACCTTTTTCCTTGAAACTTCGGTGATTTAAGTGAGGAACATGGAGAAAGATCACGAAATATCACGAAAGATAACGAAAGATAAGGAAAGATCACGAAAGATCACGAAAGATCACGAAAGATCACGAAAGATCACGAAAGATCACGAAAGATCACGAAAGATCACGAAAGATCACGAAATATCATGAAATATCAAGAAAAATCACGAAAGATCACGAAAATCACCAAAGATCACGAAAGATCACGCAACATAAAGAAAGATCACGACAGAGAAAGCAAAATCA